>CM066044.1:163087335-163367099 GCA_033557465.1 Ichthyophis bannanicus | reverse complement strand
AGCCTCCCGCCGGGTAATTTTGCCAGTGTGGTATCCTCAAGAGTAAGCCCGGGGCATCTCGATACTTGGAGGGAGATGAACTCTGAGGACCGGCCAGATTTAAGTTTGGTTACCTGAGATCCATGGGATGAAGAAGCAGCCCTGGAAGACGTCGATGCCACGGAAGCTGCATCGGAGGGAAACAGGGTACTGAGCTTAGCTGCCCGATTCTGTAACCCTCTTTTAGACATCATGGAACAGGACTCCCAATCCGCAATGGAGTGGTCAGGACCTAAACATTTTAGATACCAGTCATGGTGTGTCATTGACAGAAATAGTGCTGCTCTGCACTTGTGCATTTATTAAACCCAGAGGCGGGTTTTTCCATGAGGGAAAAATATATCTGTAGGCCTAAGGCCCCAGAAGAAAAATGCACTGAAAAGGTTTTTGTTGTTTTTTTTTAAAAGAAAGAAAAAGGACCGGTAATACCGGTGCAGAATCGAGAAGGCAGACACGCAACTAAAGAAAAATAAAAGAAAATAAGAAATTCATCAGCGGTGACAGGAAACACGACCTGCTGGCTCCGCGGAAAAGAAGAACTGGAGAGAGGCAGTTAGGAAAGGCAGGAAGGCAGCACGCAGGCGCTGTGGGATGCTCCCAAAAGCTTTCTTTCAGGACGCTGGGGAGCATTCCCGCGCAGGCTCCGTCGGTACCAACGATACCCATATGTGAAGAATCATTCCTGCTTGTTCCTGGAAATCCTTCCTTACCCTCTGCACCCCCCTCAACAGGTAGCTCACCAACACCAGCCTCAAGGCTACAGCCCTTACAGACACCTTCTGGAGTAACTGAACTCCTTCTAGCCCCGCAAAGTAAACAAAGCTGCTTGGCTGGCATGCTGCCCACTAACCAGAACAAAAAGGATTTCCTGGTCAAGCTTTTGCAAAAAACCTAAAGTGACTGCCCCAGCGCAAAAATGAATGAAACAGGGCAAACCGCGTTACTCTAACAGCTCTACGGGCCTCAGGGAAGGAAACAAACCCCCCCTCTGGCTTTCCCGCGCAGAGCGCACGTGGTGCAGCCTGTTTCCCTCTGTCAGGCCGATTGCCGCGCAATTAACTGCCTTACCTCGCAGGCCTCTGTTCACCACAAGAATTGTCCAAGCGATCTGAGTGCCCCTGCAGCTCCGGAGCCTCAGTATTGCCGAAAAACGCGGGCACTGCGATCCTGTCTCGATCGCGCCGGGAACAGTGAGGGCGGCTCAAGCGCAAGCAGGCAGATCTTCTGCGCGCTGAGTCCAGCCCCGTGGTGATGCCCGACATCCGTTGCGAGGACCCCCCCCCCCCTGCACAGCGCAGAAGTACCCCGCAGGCCCCAAACTCTTCCCCCAACAGGAACGCTAACTAAAGAAAGGGAAGAGGAGAAAAAGGACCTCAAGGCAGCCGCCGACTAGACTCACAGCACGTAAGAAATGCCCAGAATCAGCCAATTAACCCGAAATAACCGGGCCCTTTCCGTTTTTTTTTTTTTTTAAAGGAAAGTCTGCCTAATTGTTCCTCAAGTGAGCCCCGTAATCCCTGGGCTCACAACCCCTCAAGCTGCTTTGGAGACTGATAACTGAGGAGAGGAGGTGGTGCCAGTGTTTATATGCCAGTGGCATCACAGCTCTGAAGTTTCTCAGTCTCCAAAGCTGCTGGTAGAGGTTGAGAACCCAAGGATTCCGGGACTAGACTGGAGGTGCGAACAGGAATCTGCAATAAACACATGAAAAACCTCTTCCTTGCAGAGATAAGAGTTCTTACAAAAAGTACAGTTTGATCCCACTCCACAGTGCAGTTCATTGGCAATACCCAGTGAAAAGCTTACAGGAATCAGGCTCACCCAAATTGACGTGACGGCAGTAGGTTGTTCTGCCACTTTTCTAAATCCTTGAGTTGAACATCAAATCTGGGGCTGATAACACCACACTGCAAAACAAAAAATCCAAATGTATACTAAAGAGCTTCAGCAATGCAAATGTTACTTCTGTATGAAGCACTGATTTCTTACCATCACTAGCCCACTTTGCTTGTATTTGCATGAAAAGCGTAGTTACTCACCTATAACAGGTGTTCTCCAGGAGCAGCAGGAATCAGTCCTCACATATGGGTGCCGACGGAGCCCTCGCGGAGCAATTTTCCCCAGCTTTCAAAGAAAGCCTTTGGGAATTGCAGCGCGCATGCGCGGTCGCCTTCCCGCCCAAGGGTGCCATCTTAGCCAGTCAGATGACATAGCTAAAAAAGACAGCATAAAAATTTGCAAAAAAAACTAAAGCAGATGATTGCAACTCCAAGGGGAGGAGGGAGGGTTGTGAGGACTGATTCCTGCTGCTCCTGGAGAACACCTGTTACAGGTGAGTAACTACGCTTTCTCCAGGACCAAGCAGGAAGTCAGTCCTCACATATGGGACTCCCAAGCTTAAGGCTACCGGAGACCCTAAGCACAAAAATGAGCTCCCTCTAGCTCAGCAGCACAGAAGGAAGGAATCTTCGCTGAATCATTACCCACCGGTAGCCCACATCAGGGATGGAGGGTAGGAGTTGCTCAAACCTCAAAGAGATTACGGAGGACTGCCTGTCCGAAAGCACTGTCCCTGCGGGACTCTCTCGAGACAGTAATGGACCGCAAAAGTCTGGCTCGAAGACCAAGTAGCGGCCCGGCAGATGTCTGCCAGCGGAACAGAGCGGAGGTAAGCCACTGACGTAGCCTTTGCCCGAACGCAATGAGCCGTGACTCGACCTTCCAAGGAGAGTCCGGCTGCCCCATAAGCCCAAGTGATACAGTCCGCAACCCAGATGGACAGAGTACGCTTGGAGACCGGGAGCCCCAATTTATTGGGGTCAAAAGACACAAAAGCTGAGCAGCTTTACGGTGCTCCCGCGTACGGTCAAGGTAGAAGTTCAATGCCCTTCTACAGTCCAGGGTATGGAGGACCGTTTCAGCTCGGCTGGAGTGTGGTCTGGGAAAGAAGGTCAGAAGTACCACCTCCTGATTGATGTGAAAAGGGGAGACCACTTTTGGAAGAAATTTTGGGTGAGTCCGTAGGACTACCCTATTTTTTGTAGAACCGAGTGTAAGGGGGATCAGACACGAGGGCCTGCAATTCACTTACGCGTCTAGCGGAAGTGAGGGCTATCAAGAACAATGTTTTCCAAGAAAGAAAACGGAGAGAACAGGTAGCCATAGGTTCAAAAGGCGTACAGGTGATCCGCTGTAAAAACCACATTCAGATCCCAGTCAGGCGCTGGCGGGCGCAGAGGTGGTTTAAGCAGAAGGAGACCTCGGAGAAACCTCGCTAACAAGAGGGTCGCTGGAAAGAGGTCTGCAGTCCACCGGCACATGATGTGCTGAAAGAGCACTGAGGTGAACTTTGACGGAGTTGGACTTAAGTCCCAGATTAGAGAGGTATAGCAAGTACTGCAGGATCACCGACACCGGGCAGGAGAAGGGATCCTGAGACTGTTGGGTACACCAAACGGAAAAGCGACGCCATTTAAGGGCGTAGCATTTGCGGGTAGAAGGTCGCCGAGAAGCTAGGACGACCTCTTCCACCTCTGCCGGCAGGAGAAGGGGAGCAAGGACTACCCTCTCGCAGCCAGGCCATTAGATTGAGAGATCTGAGGTCGGGGTGTAGCAGAGACCCCTGATCCTGAGTGAGGAGATCCGGTTGTAACCCCAGAGGGAACGGATCCTCTACCGCTAATTGCAGCAGGAGTGGAAACCACGGCTATCTGGGCCAGCGAGGGGCCACCAGGATCATGAAAGCTTTGTCTCGGAGAACCTTGAAAAGAGTCCGAGAGACTAGCGGGATGGGAGGAAAAGCATACAGAAGGCTCTCCGACCATGAGAGTAGAAAAGCGTCTGCCGCAACTCGAAGGGGATGTGGCTGACGAGAGCAGAAGCGAGGAAGTTGCCGGTTGAGAGGGCTGGCAAAGAGATCCATCGTGGGGAGGCCCCACTTTAGAAAGAGCTTCTGAACTACCAAGGGATCCAGGCGCCACTCGTGCGGCTGGAGGATCCTGCTGAGTTTGTCCGCCAGGCAATTTTTCTTGGCCTGGAAGATAAACTGCCTTGAGAAGAACGCCGTGACTGACGGCCCAAGAGCAGAGCTTCTGTGCTTCCCGACAGAGAAGGAAGGAGCCCGTGCCACCCTGCTTGTTCACGTAGAACATGGCAACTTGATTGTCCGTCTGGACAAGGACGGACTGGTGAGAGGTCAGGTGGGAGAAGGCCTTGAGAGCCCAGGCGGATCGCTCTGAGCTCCAGGAAGTTGATCTGCTGAGCAGACTCCCACGTGGTCCAGAGGCCCTGAGTACGCGCCCCTTGGCAATGTGCTCCCCAGCCCAGGAGGGATGCATCTGTCGTCAGCACCTAGGCCGGCTGAGGTGACTGAAAAGGCATGCCGAGTACCAGGTTCGGCCGATGAAGCCACCACTGGAGAGACGAGGCCAGCGGCTCGGAGACGCGCACTAGGTCTGCTAGGCCGCCTGTGGCTTGTTGCCACTGCTTGCGAAGACACCATTGAGCAGGCCGCATATTCAGGCGGGCATTGGGGGTCACATGGACGGTGGAAGCCATATGGCCGAGTATTCACAGGAAGCGCCATCCGGAGACAAGGGGCTGGCAGCGAAAACGCTCGGATAGGTCCATGAGCCGTTGAGCCCTGTCGAGCGGTAGGAACGCTCGTGCCTGAGGAGTGTGCAGCCTTGCGCCGATGAACTCGAGATCATGTGAGGGGAGCAAAGTGGACTTTGCGAAGTTGATAACAAAGCCCAAGTACTGCAGAAGAGTCACCGTGCGGCGTGTGGCGTTGGTGACCTCCGGAGCGGACGCTGCTCTGATGAGCCAGTCGTCGAGGTACGGAAAGACAGAGGCCGTGAAGCCGGAGATGGGCCGCCACCACCGCGAGACATTTTGTGAAGACTCGTGGTGCGGAGGACAGGCCAAAGGGCAGTACTCTGTACTGGTAATGATTTCCTGCCACCACAAACCTTAGGTATTGGCGGTGGCTTGGGTGGATGAAGATGTGCGTGTAGGCATCCTTTAGATCCAAGGAGCATAGCCAATCTCCCTGCTGGAGGTAGGGCAGAAGGATTCCAAGGGTAAGCATTTTGAACTTTTCCCGCACGAGGAACTGTTGAGGTTGCGCAAGTCCGGATGGGTCTGAGGCCTCCTGTCCTTTTTGGTACTAGAAAGTACCTGGAATAAAAGCCTTGACCTCTCAGGTGGTGGGGCACCGGTTCCACCGCCTGTTCCTGTAGAAGACCTGCTAACTCCTGAAGGAGTAAGTCCCTGTGCAGAGGGAGTCGTGGAGGTTCTCCCGGAAAATAGGAGGGAGGGACCTGGTGGAAGTGGAGAAGATAGCCTTCTCTTACGACTTGAAGCACCCAGGCATCTGAAGTGATGCTGGACCACCTGTGGGCGAAGTGAACCAGCCGGCCTCCGGTGCTGGGAGGAGCCAGCGGAGGGGGAGAGGCTATGCTTAAGGAGTCAAAAGCCCCCACCCTGCTGAGCAGGGGCTGGTGGTGCAGGCTTGGGGGCTTGCTGCCTACGGGACCCGTTACCCCATCCCTTGGCCTGCTGGCCCTGTTGGGGAGCTGCAGGGGCCTGATATTGGAGGTAGTGTTTGTAGGCAGCCGCCTTTCTCGGGTAAAAGGACTTCTTTCCCGAGCCCTTCTTTTTCTGGGAAGGGGCGGAGGTCTTCCTAGAAAGCCTAGTCCTGGTGAGAGTCTCCGTCTCGATTTGTGCAGCCTTTTCAGCCATGGGCTTGCCAAAGAGGTTTTCACCTCGGCAGGGGACATCGACCAACTTGTCCTGCAACCAGGGCTCAAGGTCAGACGACTGAAGCCAAGCCTGTCGGCGGGCACCGATGCCGGCTGCGGCCACTCGAGCTGATGCTTCAAAGCCATCATAGGCTGCTCGGGATATGAATTTTGAGCATTCCCGAATGCCAGTGGACAAGGCCAGGAACCTCCGCAAAGGTTCCTTGGACAAACCAGCGGAGAATCCGGCTAGCTCTTTAGCCAGGTCTCGGAGATACATGCCCATGTATAGCTGGTAGGTCTGGACACGACACGCAAGCATAGAGCCCTGGAAACACTTCTTACCAAGGCCATCCAGGTTACGGGCCTCCCTGCCAGGAGGCACCGAGGAGTGCATCTTCTGGCTCTTAAGACGATGCATGGCCAATTCCACTACCATGGAATGGTGTGGTAGCTGTGCTTTTTGGAAGCCAGGGCTCTTGCGGACTCGATAGATAGAATCGACCCGCTTGCTCAGGACCGGCGAGGAGGCCGGACTCTCCCACATGCGGAAGAGTAGTCGTTCCAGCATGGGAGGAACCGGTACAGTAAAGTGTTCCCTGGCGGGAGAGTCATATTGGAGGGCGTCGAGCTCTTCGGCTCCTCCTCGGGATCCGCAGGGAAGGCCAAAGCCTTGGCCATATCCCTGACGAAGTCCGAGAACCGGGCATCCTCCGGGGGGGACTGCTTCCGAGGTTCGGACTCAGGTGAGTCCGAGGGGACACACCGAGTCCGAAAAGAATCAGGTGACTCTTCCTCTTCAGACTCCCAGACCGACTCCGACGAGGAATCGGTGGGGTCGGCCCGGGCAGGCCGCGGCGCCTGCCGCCCCGACGCCGAGGGAGTCGGCGTCGGCGACCTCGGTCCCGAATGGGAGGCCGAGGGTGACCTTGACCGAGGATCGACTCGAGTTCGCATGGACTCGAGGATCGGCTCGGTCTCCGGGGTCGACTTAGACGTCGACGTCCCGGCGGTCGGGGCAGCGGCGCCAGCGAGGCTAGCGAGCAGTGCCCGCTGCTGGTCCATGAAGGCAGACAGTCTGCTCTCCAAGGCCGTCAACCTGAGTCCGACCTCAGGTGACCCAGCAGCCCCCGACTCAGGCCCCGACGGCGTCGGGCCCGACGTCGGCGGTCTCGGAGGCGAGTCCAGGAGGACCACAGGACTTACCCGAGCAGGCAGCTCAGACTCCAGGCGAGGTCGCTTCGAGAGGTGCTCCTTCTCCAAGGACCCGGGACGGCTATCGGGGCTATGCGACCTGGCCCTCGCGGAGCCAGGAGCGTCCACCGACGCCGCCCTCGCGGGTTTCACCTTCCGTCGATGGTCCCCGGAGGGAGAAGCCCTGTCGGAGGAACTCCGGCGACGGTCCGAGCTGGAACCTCTGGACGCGGAGGCCTCCGACGAGGTCCGGGTACGGCTGGGGTCAGCGAAGATCCTATCCCGCTGATGCCGCCGACTTCTCAACGCTTTGGAGGACATTTTGCCGCAGGCCCCACAGATCATTTCTTCATGATCCGGGCCCAGGCAGCGGAGGCAATTGTCGTGTGTGTCAGTTAGTGACATATTTCGGTCACACTGACCACACCGCTTGAAACCACTGGCAGCCATCAGGGGAAAAAGGGCCCCTGCGAGGTCAAAGGACCGGGCTGCCAGGGAAAAACCGAAAACGAAACTGACTAAGTCAGAAAAACCGAAAAAGAAGAAGAGGACTCGTGACCGGCGTCGCGAGTCCGGGCGGGAAAAAGACCGGCGTCGAACCGAAGAAAAAAAAAGAGAAAATTACGAATAAAATCAACTTTTTCGCGGGGACACGACGGGTACGTCTGTAGGGCTCCGCGGAAAAAGACGACTGGCTAAGATGGCACCCTTGGGCGGGAAGGCGACCGCGCATGCGCGCTGCAGTTCCCAAAGGCTTTCTTTGAAAGCTGGGGAAAATTGCTCCGCGAGGGCTCCGTCGGCGCCGACGTCACCCATATGTGAGGACTGACTTCCTGCTTGGTCCTGGAGAAGCATAAATTCCTTAGTAGTGGAGCATATAGTCTAAAATCAATTTTATGCATACAAAACTGTAAAAACATGAAGCATGTGACCAACATTTTGATTAAAAAACCACAGAAAACATAAGAAAAAAAGTCTATACTTGCAAATAGCAGATAAATTGTAGCATTAAGGGGAAGCAATTTCCTTAAGGATGGCTAAGACCAGGCAGGACAATTGGATATGAATTTTCAACACAAAGGCAACAAGAGGAGTATGGCTAGAGTTACAGCAAGAAAAATAAGGACACCAATGTCTGCTACAAATTACATTTATGCAATTGGTACAAGACTGTATGAAAGAAAATGATACCACTGCATGAAAAAAATAAAAGGATTAAGCTAGGCAATTACAGTAATGACACAACACAAACACTAGGGGGTATGTTTACTAAGCAGCAGTAGTGGCTGCTGTGGTGTCTGAGCTGTAGCCCCATTGAATTTGATAGTAAGACAAGTGCAGACTTCAGAGATGTTAAAGCAGTAGAGATATATATTTGCACTTTAGAAAGGCACATAGAAGAAAAAAAATCACAACTGGGAATAGGACAAATACATGCAAATTGCTAAGAAATTGGCTGTACGAGATGATAGAAGTGGTAGTAGTAACTAATGAAATTATGCTAATTGCTTGATATGGATAGTAGTGTTACTAGTAACTGTACTAGGATTCTTGTTTTTCATTATATTTAATCAGAAAAATATGGAACATACATTGTACATAGACTAATAAGGATCAAATTATATTCCTTAGTGAGTTACAAAAAGATGAAAGACAATAATTTAAATTAAGTGGCAATAAAATACCAAAGACAAATTCAGATACGAGGATGCTCATATAAGATTCTGTAACAGCTAGCTAGCTATTTATTTTGCTGTTATATACACAAATTCATATCCCAAAAGGAAGAGCATATACCCCCCCCCCAATAAAAACTTAGTTACTAACCTACAGCACAGTGGTTCTCAACCTTTTTTGTACCGTGACCCCTTTTACCATTGGTCAACTTGTGGTGACCCCCAATGATAAAATCAAATGCATCTCTTCCTTTACCATTAACGCATTGTCGCTGTAATCATTTGTTGAATTAATATATTATAGGCCTTTGCAATATGTTTTTATTTATAAAATTTACTTATTTAAACCATAATAATTAATTACAACAAGTAGTAACAATATTTGATTTCAAAATTATGATGATTTTGTAATCAAATCACTAATATGAAATAAAAGTTTTTCTACCTTTGTCTGACCAATTTATTCTCTGATCATGCTGGTCCTGATCTGAGGCTTCTGCTTCCTGTCTTCTCTTAGCTCTCTTTCTGTGGTCTATGGTCCATCTGCCATTTCTTATCTCTTCTTTCGTTTTCTTCACTTCTTTCCATCAGCCTTTTTCCAGTCCCAGTAACCCTCCCCAGTATCAGCCCCTTTCCAGTCCTCTTTCAGTACCTTCCAATGTCAACTTACATTCCCATGACTGCCACTGGTGTCCATTCCCTTCCAGTGCCCCTCCTTCTCCACTGACCAGTCCCTTCTAGTACAAATACCATGGCAACCCCTCTCAGATCCACTCCCTTCCAGTTCCACTCCTTCTCCACTGACCAGTCCCTTCTAGTACAAATACCATGGCAACCCCTCTCAGATCCACTCCCTTCCAGTTCCATTCTCCCACCACCTCATATCAGCCCATTTGCAGCCTTAGCCCCCAGGGCCAGCAGCTCTATCCTCCCCTCCCCACTATCAGCCCAATCCCATTCGAAGCCCCCCAATCAGCTCGCTTCCAGTGCTAGTCCCTCCTCAACCCCATTACCAGTCCTACCCCGTCCACATCAGCCCATTTCCAGTCCTAACCTCCCCGATCAGCACATTACCAGTCGCAACCCCCCTTGATCAGTCCATTCCCAGCCCTAGCCTTCCCTAATCAACCCATTACCAGTCCTAGCCATCCCCATCTGCCCATTATAATCCTAACCCGCACTGTCTCTCCCCTCTGTCCAGCATGTCCCCGTCTCTTCCCTTTGTCCATGTCAGCCCCCCTCCCTTCCTCCATGTCAGTCCCCCCTCTGTCCATGTCAGCCCTCCCCTCCCTCCCTCCATCCATGTCAGCCCCCTCCGTCCATCCATCCATGTCAGCCCCCCTCCATGTCAGCCCCATTGCAGGTTCCCTGCTCCCCTCTCCCCATGTCTGCCTCCTTCTGCAGCCATAGCTCCCTCTTAGGGAACCACAGCTGTGCCTGTGAAGCCGGTGCAGAGCCTTTGTCTCTAAACTGGCTCTGTGCAGCATTGTCCCGCCTCCAAAGGAAGTGATAAACAACTTCCTTTGGAGGCGGGACAATGCTGCACAGAGGAGCCCGTCGAGAGGCAGGAAGGCTCCGCAACGGTTTTACAGGCATAGCCGCGGTTCCTTAAGAGGCAGGGAGCCGTGGCTGCAATAGAAGGGAAGCGGTGAGTTTGCTGCTGCTGAGAAGCAGACTGCAGTGGCAGCAACTTGTGTGCTTTTTTTTTTTTTTTAAATGGCGGAGTGAGATGACCCCCCGCTAAATCCTGTGGCGACCCCCATGTTGAGAACTGCTGCCGTAGCAGGTGTTCTCTGTGAAAGGCAAGAATAAATCCTCACGTATGGGTGACATCACCGATGGAGCTTCGCATTAAACACTCCCCAGCTTCCAAAGCAAGCTTTTGGGAAGTACATTGTGCATACACACCTGTCTTCCTGCCTGCCATAGCACCATACTCTCTAGTACAACATAGCAGGAGCCAAAAAAGGCAAATGTCTAGGAGCTCGGAGGGTTGTTGAGGACTTATTCCTGCTGTTCATGAAGAACACCTGCTACAGGTGAGTAACTACACTTTCTCCATGAACAAGCAGGAAATAAGTCCTCACGTAGGGGACTCGAGCTACAGGCTACCAGAACCAGAGGAGATAAGCAGCCCAACTGGGCAACTAGAACTGGAGACATGAGGTAGACTAGAGAGGTAGTCCCACAGAGGTTGTCATCTGATTCAGTATCCTCAGCAGACACAGACCTGAAGGTTTTTGAGCAGGTAGCCTGGACGGACAGAAGGGCCGGTGGGTAGGAGTCAACTCTAAGACCCAAAGAGAGTACAGCTTGGCCAAAACCGTTGTCAGTCAGGAATCCACATCCCGATAGTAGTGGGCTGTAAAGGTATAGACCGAAGACCATGTTGCAGCCCTGCAGATTTTCCTCTGCAGACACAGAATGGAAGTTGGCCACCGATGTAGCCACTGCACAAACATTATGAGCTCCGTAAACCGTCCCAGGGAGCTATTCTCCATAGTGAAAGCAATATCAAAAGCCCCGCAAAGCCAAGACAGATGCCCTAACCCCAGAGACCTGTGCATCCTATCTCCAAAATAGGTTAGTTTAGTGTGGCTTGTGGACAAGATAGCTTATCACCTCTTCGACTGAACAAAATCGACCAAGCATCTGGACCTCTTAATTCGATCACTGAAGACCTTTGCACTAATCTCCTGAAATCCTTGAACATGTCCATTTCACCCCTAGATCCATGCCCAACCCCCTGGATAAAGACAATGGCGCAAGAATTAGCTCCAACACTGCAAAATAATAAACGTATCCCTCACAAGGAATCATGCCACCATTGAAAATCTCTTCCATAAGACCTCTACTGAAGACCACCACTTCCAACCCAAATTCTCCCACCTCATATCGACCCATATCTAGCAGACCGCTTCTATCCAAATTGATAAAAAAAAAAAACGAACACCAACTCCAAGACCATGTTGACATTACCTTCCCACTTGACCCCCAACAACATGGTTTCAGAGAGCTTCACAGGGTGGAAACCTTATTAACATCCCTTCTGAACACAGTACTCAGAGGAATCAAAGACGTCAAGAAAGGCTTCATCCTCATTTTCACAGACATCTGCCTTCGATTCCATAATCCACTCCATACGGCTGGACAGGCTAAGCGAAATAGGAGTAAGTGGCACACCTCTGGCTTGGTTTCACTCCTACTTATGATAGAAGATCACAAGTCAAGATAAAATGCAATACATCAAGACCTTTCCCACTAAAACAAGGTCTTCAAGGATCATCACTCTCAGTTCTCCTCTTCAACCTTTACTTACAGCCAGTATGCAAAATACTACATGAACACAACATATACTCCACCCTAGACATAAAGAAACCCGTCTACTCTGCCATCTCATCCTGCATGACAGCAATCACGGAATGGTTAATATGACAATCTGGAAATCACGTACAAAAAAAAAAAAAAAAAAAATCGGAAGCCCTCAATCACAAAGGACCCCACATTTAACCCCTCCCCCAGACAACTTTCCAATAGGAAACAGATCAATCCTGGTAAAGAGCGAGGTAAAATACTTAGGAATATATGTTGATCAGAGACTCAATTTCCAGTCTCACATCAGCAAGACAACCACCAAAGTCTATTAGAAAATGAAGTTTCTGCAAAACCTTTGACCATTACTCGATCAGAACCACTTCTGATCCGTATGTCAGGCCCTAATCACACAACACCTTGATAATTGCAATCTAATTCTACACAGCTTACCCAAATGTACAACCCAGGCCTTACATCTGGCCCAAGACGCAGCAGCCCACCTAATCACAAGAACTTATAAACAGGCCCATATCAACCCTATACTTGAATCCCTCCAATGGCTCCCCATCAGTTCATGAATAAAATATAAAGCTATAATAATGGCATTCAAAATACTACACAACCAATCTGCTGGCTGCTTAAAAAACCTCATCAGAAGAGTCCCAGACAACAGATCAAGGGGAGACAGCACCAAAACTCCCTTGCAACCACTACGATACCTACAAACATCTCCCAGAATGCACTCCAGTGTGTTCAAACTCTACATCCCTTCACTATGGAACTCTGCCACACCACCAGAGAGCAACCACAGATGTCAGACTTCAGAAAACTCTTGAAAACCCATCTATTTAATGAACACTTCAATATTATACAAGTCAAGTAACTAACGACTATTACAACAGATGGACCACTAGCAATCTCCAAGCATCCGCTGACCTCAAACACCTATGTAAATAGTTAAACTGTTAATTGTAAACACTGTTAATTGCTTTTGTAAAATAGTTCTGAAGAAAAGTTTTATGTAAACAGTTATGCTCACTGTAAACTGCTTTGAGATTAAATAAATAAATGAGCCATGACGACATGACCCTTGAGGTTCAACCCAGCCAGAGAATACACATGAGCGATGCAGTCCGCTAGCCAGAGGGATAAGCATATGCTTCAAGACAGTGATGCCCAGCCTATTAGGGTTGAAGGAAATGAACAGTTTCTGTAGGTGGATCTACCATGTGCCTTTGTGTGCTCCAGATAAAAGGCTAATGCATACTTACAGTTCAGCATGCCTGAGATCGTGGAAAGAACATCGAAAGGATACTGAACTGGTTGAAATGGAACACAGAGATCACCTTCCACAGAAAAGCAAGGGGGGGGGGTGTATGGGGCACCACCCGGTTCACAGAGAGAGTGAGCGACAGGAGCTTTGAGCTCACAGACATGACGTGCTGTGCCGATCTGACAGCCACCAGGAATAGGACATTCCAGGTTAAGAATTTCAGCAATCACGAGTCCAATGGCTCAAAAGGAGTCCACATCAGCTGGCAGAGAACACTGAGGTCCAAAGTGACCAAAGGGTGCTTGAAAGGGATCTGAGAGGACGAAGCCCCTCATGAACCTGGCCAAAATGGGGCCCCCCCCAATCACACTGAGGTGAACTTGCACAGAAAGAGACTTCAGCTTGGAGTTGCAGAGATGCAAGAGATACTCCAGCAGCCAGTCCAAGGGGCAGGAAAAGGGGTCCAGTGCCCTACCCATGCACCACATGGCAAACCGCCACCACTTGAATGCATAGGCCTTGTTTGTCGAGACCTTGTGGGACGCCAGCAGGATATTGGTAACTCCCTTGGGGAGATCAAGCTCTGCGAGGCCTACTCTCTCAGCATCCATGCTCTGAGCGCCAGGGAGCAGACATTGGGGTGCAGTAAGGAGCCACTCTCTCCAGCGAGATGAGAACCCAGGCGAAGAGGTTTTCTCAACGAGAATTGTAACAGCAGAGGGAACCACAACTGCTAAGGCCAGTAAGTGGCGATAAGAATTCATGGAGCCCCTCTTGGCCTGGTGCTTCAAGAGTTTGCCAGAAGTGGTATGGGGGGGGGGGGGGGGGTAGGCAAAAAACCAAGGCCAAGAACGAAAAAAAGCAACCGGGGCATTTTTTGCCGGGGCAAAAAGATCCCCTACTCTCAGAAGACAGTCCACCGCCTCCCTCTGGGGGGGGGGGCGGGGGGGTGGTCCACTCGTGTGATTTAAACACTCAGCTGAGGCAATTTACCAGGCTGTTAAACTCACCGAGCAGATAAAGTCACACTGGGGTCTATATTGTGGAGCACAGCGAACCTCCAGAGGTGAACAGCCTCCCAAGCACAGGAGGTACATCGCTACCTGGTTGTCTATTTGAATCAGGGCCAACTGATTTGCCAAGTGTGCATGAAACATGCAGAGGGGCATCTGCTATAGGCCAAAGCTAGAGGAAGTTGATTTGATGGAGACTCTCCTGCTTAGATCACAGCCCATGGGTGGTCAGTACCACAGACGGCCTGATGCTTACTTCCACTGGGGTCACAAGGTCCAATAGGTCTGCTGCATGGAGAGGTGTGCCCGAGGAAGGACATGCACCATGGCAGCCATGTGTCCAAGGGCTCTCAACAGCCCACGGGCCATGGTATGGTGCTTTAACGCACCCACCATCTTGATGAGGCGTTGCAGGCAGTCTGTCAGCAAAAAGGCCCACACCACAATGGTATTGAGGAAGACTTGATGAACTCCAGCTGCTGTGTCGCTTGGCAATGGGACCGGGTAGTTGACCACAAAGCTGAGGCCCTCGAGCACCTGAATTGTGAGGCAGCAGACTGCCGAACACTGGCCGGTGTTGGACCCTTGATTGTCTTCCCATTCCTGAATGACTGACTAGACACCCCAGGTCCGGAGGAAGACTGCCAGACACTTTGTAAAGACCCTGGGGGCACGGCCAGTCCAAAAGAAAGCACTCCATACTGATAGTGCTGGCCACTCAGCATGAACTGAAGATACTGCCTCCAATATGGGTGGATCGGAATATATGTGTATACACATCTTTCAGATCCAAGAGGCATAGCCAATCTTCTTGTACAAGATACGGGAGCAGTGTCCCCAACAAGACCATTTTTAACTTTTCATGCACCAGGAACCGGTTGAGGTTTTACAGATCCAGAATTGGACAGAACCCGCTGTTCTTTTTGAGGGCCAGGAAGTACTTGGAGAAGAATCCCTGCATGATCAGAGCCAGGGAGACCAACCTCGCCATCGAGCTAGACAGCAGAGCCTTGATCTCTGCGTGCAGTAGGCTCCAGTGGGTGGGGTCCATGGGGCACTCCCCAGGATCATATGGAGACGGCAGCTGGGTGAAGTACAGCTGATATCTGCTTTGGACAATATGCAGCACCAGGGTGTCCAAGGAGCCACTAGTGGCCAGAGTAGACAAGTCATCCCCTGACCTGCAGGGAGACCGACAACGGTCGGCTGTCTATACTCCTAAACAACCTATCAAAATCCCACACCAGGCTTGGGCTAGGGGGCAGGCTGTGCCTTCAGTGTCTTTGCACTGTGCTGCAGGCAGGGAGTTTGTACCTTAAGCTGTGCTCATGACTGGACTGGGAAATACCAACATGGGCATATATGCAGATAGAAGGCCTTCCTAGTGAGACCTGTCTGCTCCTTCTCCAGCTCCTCGACTTTCTCCTCCATGAGTTTGCTGAAGAGGTTCTCACGCCAGCAGAGGACATTGGCAATCTTGTCCTGGACCCACTGCTCCAGGTCTGAAGACTGCAGCAATGCCCACAGCTACTACTCTGCCAGCAGATTCAAAGGCACTTTATGTGCCCAGCACTATGAACTGAGCAATCCTTGCCATGAGCCACTAGGTCCCGAAAGGACTCGCAACGGTCCTCAGGAACAAGGGTGGCAAAGTCCTCCAGGTTCAACATGACATCCTTGAGGAACATGCTCATGTAGGTCTAGTAAGCCAGAACCCTGGCGATCAGCATGGAACACAAAGTATTTTCCTCCCGCAGGAATCCAGGGTATAAGCCTTACAACTCGGCAGGACCGAAGACTGCTTCAAAACACTTTGTGCGCTTCAAAGCAGACTCCACCACAATGGAATTGTGGGGTACTTGGGGGCATCTCAAACACCAAGGCCTTCTAAACCAGGTACAGGAAATAGAGCAGGCGGCTGATGACTGAAGCATGAACGGTGCCTCCCACAACTGCAGCAGCAGCTGCTGCAGGACACAGTGGACAAGAACAGTCACCACCTCCCTGGGGGGCCAAGGGGTACTGGAGTAGTTCCAGTTCCTCCACCCTCTGTGCCTCCTCCGATTCCAGAGAAAAGGGGATGGCCTTGGCCATGTCCCTAATGAAGACCTGGAAGGACATGTCTTCCAGGGAGACTTATGCCATTCGAGTGTAGGTGACAGGTCAAACGGGAGGTCCAGGGAGCAACGGTCAGACACCATCGATTGTGCCAGTTTCCCATTAAGATTCCAGCAGGAAGTCTAAATAGTGCTTAGTCTCCTCCTCCCACCAGCTAAACGGCTTAGGAGAGGG
The DNA here is from genome assembly GCA_033557465.1 of Ichthyophis bannanicus. Taxonomy (NCBI): domain Eukaryota; kingdom Metazoa; phylum Chordata; class Amphibia; order Gymnophiona; family Ichthyophiidae; genus Ichthyophis; species Ichthyophis bannanicus. Next base: position 163,350,556 of record CM066044.1, on the reverse strand, counting down.
AGGATGGAAAGATACCCCTATGAAGAAAGGCTAAAAAGGTTAGGGCTCTTTAACCTGGAAAAGAGACAGCTGAGGGGAGATATGATAGAAGTCTATAAATTAATGAACGGAGTGTAACGGGTAAACGAAGATCAATTGTTTATGTCATCAGAATATAGAAGGACTAGGGGACATGCAATGAAGCTACAAGGTAAACTATTCAAGACAAATAAGACAAAATATAATTTTTTCACTCAACGTGAAGGGAGGAGTGGTCTAGTGGTTGGGGCAAGTTACCTCAGGCCGGAAGGTCAGGGGTTGAAATCCCACTAGAGGACAGCAACCTTGGACCGGAAGGACTGGAATTTCTAGTCCCACAGGTGCTCCTATTTTACAGGGAACATGGGCAATGGAGGGTTATCTCCAAGTTATATTGCCCTGTTCAATGTAATTTCAGTTTGTTCAATGTAAACCGCCTTGATATCATGAAAGGCGGTATATAAGAAATGTTAAATAAAATAAAAAACGTGTAATCAAACTCTGGAATTTGTTACCGGAGTATGTAGTAAAAGCTGTTAGTGTAGCTGGGTTTAAAAAAGGTTTGGACAAGTTCCTGGAGGAAAGGTCCAAAAACCATTATTAAAAAGGGACCCAGGATATCAGTGCTTGACCCAATACAAGCATTGTGGAACCTGTGTCTCTTGGGGAAAGTGCTAGGTACGTATGACCTAGATCAGCCACTGTTGGAAACAGGATACTGGGCTTGATGGACCTTGGTCTGACCCAGTATGGCATATCTTATGTTGCTGTTGGCCCTCGAGCCATCCAGCATGCTGATGTCATCCTTGGGCCTCAGATTCAGACACACTGGAGAGGGAGGTGGCTTCAGCATACAGTTTGCCCACCTAATATCCCTACCTCAGCAGGCAGGGCATGAGTCTCATTCCTACTTGTGGATGGTCCTTCAGAATGTTCATCATTGTCAATACAACTCATGCATTCATTGCCATACATTTTCTATAACTTGTCATAAGTCTCTCTGCACGAGTCTCCAAGTTTCAGGCAGAATTTAATTCAAATTTGCTGTTCAATTTTTTCACTCATCATAAATCTGATGAACTCCTTTTACACGATATCAAACATCATATGATTAAAAAAAGTACAGGTCTGCTGCAGCCACGCTAATCCAGAGCACATAAGGTCACTGCATGCTTAATAGTATCATGATGTGATGTATTGTTATATAGCTATACAACAAGTCTCAATATGTTTTGATCACACCTCATATAGACAGACAATCATATGGCTCACCAGGGCCAATGGAGGAAACGCATACAGCATCTGCTGACTTGGCCAAGGCTGGGTCAGGGAATCACTCTTGGACCCCATCTCCTTGTGGCAACTGAAGAAGCTGCAAAACCTTTGGCACGTCAGCAGATCACCATCAGATCCATTTCTGGGAAATGCTGAGACCAGCAAGTTTCATCTGGCCAAGATGGAAGGCTTGTACTCTGCCATGCTGCTGGTTGTGGAGGTGATCCCCATGGCCACGAGCTCCTAGAATGCAGATGGGAGAGGCACACCCTCTGTTATCTTGAGTCCGATGATGAAGAGACTGGCTGCCATAACGTTGGAGACACCATGGGATGCTATTAAGAGTGTGGACTCTTCTTTGAGAGCCTTGGATGGGAAGCTCCAAATAGACATGGACCAAGTTATGCCTACTACAGTATCTCAAGAACAGACTCTTAAACAGCATGCACTCCCTTGAAGAATGTGAAAGCACCTGTGGGGGTCACTTCAACAAGTGAGCACTTTACAAATCAAGAAAAAAAAATGTTTAGGAAGTTGGACTTTCTGGAGAATCACATCAGGAAGAAAATCTAGAAATTTAAGGTTATTCTTAAAATGTCTTTTAACAGCCCCTGCTGAAATGGTGAACAGGTGACCTTACCTGCTAATTTTCCTATAGTTCCTCCAGTACAGACAAGTTAGTTATGACCAACCAGCAAGTGGAGACTGAACAACTCTCTCAGATCAGCATAAATAGCCTGTGGTCCCACTGAACTGAGCAAGTATTTGCCACTTACCAAGCAGAGAACCCAGCAACCAGTCCACACCTACTGGAACTGGTTGCTGGGTTCTCTGCTTGGTAAGTGGCAAATACTGGAACACTAGCACAACAAAACCTCGACGGGCGGACCTGCCATGCGGAAGCCTTGTGCCCTCCAAGCTGCAGTCAACACAGCTACAGGGCTCCAAAAATGGCATGTAGTCTGTTGCTGCCAAGTCAACCCTCCAGGAAGGTCTAGTCAAAAGCATGGTCTAAAAGACCACTGAGGCAGACACACCCAGACCATTGTGTTAAAAAAACAAAAACACACCACAACCAACCACAAAACAGAACAATGCACAAGCACACACTTACCTGAACGGGAATCCTGATGTGCACACACACATCACAGCTCTCATTCTTATGAATATGCACCAATTCCCCCCCAAGAAAAAACTAAATGCCAGGGTGGGTCCTGGACAGGACTGGAGGGACTACAGGAAAGAAAATTAACAGGTAAGCTCTAATTTCACTTTTCAGGGCATCCCTCCAGTCCAGACAAGTGGGATGTAGCAGAGCAGTACTGACCATGGGAGGGACCTGGAAGCCCAGCCCTCAAGACACTGTCATGAAACACACATCCTGCCGCACTTGCACATCCAAGCAGTAATGTCACACGAAGAAATGAAGGTAGGTCCGCACAGCCACATGACGGGTGCCTGCCTGCCCTTCAACAAATACGCCGACACGATGGCCTCCTGGATCCAGTGGGTGATGGAAGCCTTAGAGGCCATCTCCCCCTTTCCAGGGGCCCTCGAATAGGATAAACAACCTCTCTGAACAGCAGAAAGATTGCGTCATCACCAGGTAATACTTGAGGACTCAAACACCCAGCATGCACACGAGGTAGACCTCCTGTGTGTCTCCCTGCCCCGAAAAAGAGGGAAGGATAACCAGCTGATTGAGGTGGAATGCAAAAACCACCTTAAAAGCAAAGACGGGACTGGTCAGAGGACCACTTGCTCCTTGCAGAACAGAGCCTACAACTCCAAAATCCACCAGGATGAGCACATCGCCACAAGAAACATGGCCTTCAGGATTAGGTCCTTGACAGAGGCACCCCAAAGGGGCTCAAAAGGAGGGATGACTAAGGCCAAGGCCAAGACCACCAAATTAAGGTCTCAAGGCAGAACCAATGGTCTGCTAGGAGGGCAAAGGTGCTTAGAACACACCGCAAAAAAAGAGACATCTGCACGGGCAGCCAGGGACACTCCCTGCACCCGGCCCCAGTAACAATCCAGGGCTGCCACATGAACTCACAACAAGCTGAGGGCCAGACCTTTCTCCAGCCCTGTCTGCAGAAAACCCAAGATCAGAGACCGGAGCTCCAACAGGCCAGACATCATGCTCTGCATACCAGTTCTCGAAGAGTCTCCAGACTCAAACATAGGCCAAGGAAGTTGACCGGCAGAACACCTGCAGCATTGTGGAAATGACCTGCTCTGAGTAGCCACGGTGCCTCGGCCAAACCCTCAAGAGCCAGGCCATAAGCGAGAACCTATCCACTGCCAGCATGCATACTGGGCCATGGGTCAGAACATCCGGTGCAAGCAAGAACCGAAACAGCTTGTCTGCCAGTAGTCGCATGGAGGTCCACTTACCATGGCCAGCCCAGTGTTATCAGCAGCATTCTGCCCCGGTGCACTTCTATATGTTGGATCACCTGCCCTATCAAGGCCCAGGGCAGGAAAACAGAGTAGCCTCATCCAGGTCCAGGGCTGCACAAGGGCAACAAAGCCCTAGGCCACTGGGGACAGTCACTGGCTGTAGGAGTCAGTGACTGGCATTGTCCAGGCAGGCCATCGGATCCATCATCAGCAACCCACAGCATACCACTTCCAAGAGGGACCACTCCCCCAGATCCAGCATGTGGCGACTTAGGTAGTCCGCCTACACAGTCGCCTTTCCAGCCACATGGGCCGCTGAGAGGCCTGCAAGATGAGCCTCCACAACATGCAAGAACTGAATGGTTTCCACCATTACCTGAAAGCTCTTGGGTACTACCCTGGCAATTGATGTATGCCACTGTGATAGTGGTCAGAGGATCTGCCCTGCCTTGCGGTGCACCAGTTGCACCACTTGCATCTTGAGCCTGTTGATGGACCACTGTCCTTTGGGTGACCACCGCCCCTGTGCTATGCAATGGCCACCTCAGCTGTAGAGACTTGCATCTGTGGTGACTACCACCCAGTCAGAGGTCACCATTGGCATCCCCACCTCCAGGTTCACAGCATCCAGCCACCATCCCAAACTGTTCCGCACCACCCTGGACAACAAGAGACTAATCTCCACGGACTGTGTCAGGGGCAAGCAGCGGCTCAGAAGATGCACCTGCAGCACTCTCTGTAGAGAAGGGCCCAAAGAACCAGTTCCAGGGATGCCAGCCCAGAACCTGCAAACAGTCCCAGGCCCGGGGCTATATAGTTCATTTGAGTCCCCGGATCTGCCCTTGCAACTTCGCAACCCACCCCTCCAGAAGGAATATTCTGTCCTGGAGGATGTTGAAACAGGCACCCAGGACTTCCGGTGACGTCATCCACCCGAATGGCGGCGTAGCGCGGGAGCTCCGCCACCAATGCGCTAAAGAAAGCAGTGAAAGCCCCCACGGGCATAATTTTGGGCGGTAAGGAGAGCGGGCACGGCTAAGGGAGAGCTGCCCGGCCCCACTGGTGATTTGCGAGAGAGAAATTGGGAGCAGTGCGCTGACCGCACAGCCGAAGCGGCAGACCAGCGCCGCGTGGGAAGTGCGGCCTGACAGAGGAGAGCAGACCACGAGTGTGTGCAGTTCGCCGGGAGGAGGGCAGAGAGAGCGGCCGGAGCAGAGGACCACTCCGGGCTGAGAGAAGCCAGCTGTAGACGGAGAGCGGGGCAGGAAGGCTAAACTTACAACTTCCCGCACAGCGCGGTGGTGCCTAGCCCTGCAGGAGAAACACAGTCGGACACGTGGTGGGGGCAGAACAGCGGCAAAAACTTCTGACAGGCCGCAGACTGCTGGCAGCAGAAAGCAGTGGGAGAAGAGGCATCAGTCAGGTGAGCAGCTGAAGTGGGCCCTCCGGGAGGCTTCTCAAAAGACAGAAATTATTGGGCAAGGGCAGCAGCCATTATGGAGGTCCGGGTGTGACATATAGCCAACCCCTGCATCCCAGAGCAAAAGAAAGGAGGGGAGCCCAGAGTGCGGACCAGGCAGCCGGCAGGGGACATCGGCAGTAGACCTCTTATGGAGAAAATAAGTGCCAAAAAAGAGGGCCTGATGAAAAAGAAACTAGCTGAGTTCCGGTCCCCTTATGCTACGTCTAAAGGAGGGAAGGAAGGAGAGAAAACCGGCAAACCGGAGAAGGAAGCCCCACACAGCCCGGGAGCGAGTGAGGGTGGAGAGGAGGCCTGGACTGCAGCGGAACAGATAAAGCAGTGGCTTCTCGAGTTAAGAGACGAACTGAAGGTGGAGATGTGTGGGGTGAAAAATGAGATCATGGAGGCCGTGCGGACGATGCGCCAAGACATCCTGGAGCTGGGGCGAACGGGTGGAAGAAGCTGAAACAAGGCTAGATAGTCAAGGAGAGACACTGACGCAGCTCCAGCAGGGATGGGAGGAACTGCAGACAGCACAAGAGGCCTTTAAAGCCAAAGCAGAGGATCTCGAAGATCGCTCACGGAGATGCAATCTCCGAGTGCGAGGAGTGCCGGAAGAGCTAACGTACAAGAATAGTGAGGAGGTGGCCTACAAAATATTCCAAAGGCTCCTGGAGGAAGCTGGCTATGGAAAGGAAGCGGAGGCTCACCACCCGAATATAGAACGAGCACATAGAGGCCTGGGGCCCATTCGAGACAATAGACCAAGAGACATAGTATGCCTGAGCTCCTACAAAAGTAAGGAACTTCTGCTCGGAGCCAACCGCAAACTGAAGAGTTTTCAATGGGAGGGACATAAAGTGGAGTTATATCAAGACCTGTCCCAGGGAACGCTGCAACGTAGGAGGGAGATTAGAGAAGTAACCGCCTACTTGCGGAGAGCAGACCTGCGATATAAGTGGCTGTTCCCATTTGGATTATTGATCACGGTGAAAGGGAGATCGCGAACGGTACGGTCCAGCGTGGAGGCTTGGAAAGCTTTGAGAGAGCTGGGAGCAGAACAGTTACCTGAGATGTCAGACAACACCGCTTCTTCTCCGCGCCTGGAATCCGGACCAGGAAAGTCGGAGAGAGCGAAATGGCAGAGGGCGAGCGGTAGGAGATTGGCCCGGACGTCTAAAGGGGGTCACAGGAGTCCGACTTCAGAGCAAGAGAGACTGGCTGAGCGGTGATATTCCATCTCAGGACTGATATCTTTAAATATGTTGGTTGACAGGCTTAGGGGGAGGGAGAGGATAGGATAATGGGCCACAGGGAGAAGGGAGGGAGAGGTAGGTAATGAATAGGGGGGGAAGGGAGGAGCATAGAGGGGTGGGGAGAGGTGGGGGAGAGGAGGGAGAAGGGTTAGTGGGGTGAGCGGGATGAGTAAGGGGAGAAGGGGGAAGGGGGGCTATGGGGGAAGATTTGGTGGTGAGGTGGAAGGGGTCGCTGTTATGGAAGTTAAGTCTCCGCAGCGGAGAATTCTGAGAGGGGGGTGGAGGGAGGGGGGAATGGAGGAGGAGGAAGATGGGGGGAAAGGGGGGGTGGAGGGGGGGAAGGGACAAAATCAGCAGGCTGGAAGGGGGGGGGGGGGGGGAACGGGTGTAGGAGGGGAATTGAAGATACTAACATTGAATGTTAAAGGATTAAATTCGCCCTGGAAAAGACAGAAATTGGATAAAGAATTAATAAGGCATAATGCTGATATAGTATTGTTGCAGGAGACACATTTGCAGAAACGGCACGAGGCGTTGGTGCAACCCAGAGGGTATAAGCATCGCCTCTTCGCCTCTAATCTTAAAGAGAAGAGGAAAGGCGGGGTAGCGATCCTCATTAAGGGGGAAGTGCAAACTGAGGTCCAGGTGATATCTCGGGATAAAGGGGGACGATATCTTTTGCTGCGAGTGAAGCAGGGGACGGAATGGTTTTGTATGGTGAATGTGTATGCCCTACGGGAGCGCAAACGGAGTTCTGGAAAGATCTGAGTGAGCAGGTAGCAGTGATGGGGGCGGGGGTGCTGAGTGGACGGGGGGACTTTAATTTGGCCTGGGAGGTGGGGAGAGACACGACGGGCCACCGAGTAGGGAGGGGGACGGATAGGAAGTATTATCGGAGATTTGTACAAGAGAATGGATTGATTGATGGGTGGCGGATGCTTAATCCAGGCCGCAGGCAATTCACTTTCTACTCAGCAGTACATGGGTCGTACTCAAGATTAGATACAATCTGGGTAGGGAAGGAGCTAGCGGGGAGGATTACGGGAGGGGAAATAGAACCGATTACCTGGTCCGACCACGCCCCAGTGGTGCTACAGGTGCGGGTGGCAGGGGAAGATAAGGGACGGCAATTTTGGAAATTGAAAGAGCCTGTTGGAGGATGCGAGGGTGGTAACTGAATTACGGAGTCTAATTCCAGAGTATTTTGGGCAGAATGGGGGAGGAGAGGTTAAAGAGGGAGTGCTCTGGGATGCCTTTAAAGCGGTGGTAAGGGGGTGTTCATCAAGTGGGGGGCACGCATTAAGAGGGAGAGGGTTGGTGGAACGTGAGGAGCAGCTGCGGCAGCAACTACGCGAGGCGGAAGAGAGGGCTATGCAGGAGGGGGGAGGACGGCATAGAGGGACAGTCTTGGAACTCAGAGCCAAAGTTAATGCAATAGAGGCCGAACAGATACAGTTCCGCCTACAGTTGATGAAGCAGAGGTTTTTTGAAGGGGGCAATAAAGTGGGGAAATATCTTGCGAGACAACTGCAGAAGAGAAGGGAGTGGAATAGGATCTCTCAGATTAGGAGCGGGGGGAAGGGGTGCGAGATGTTCGGCGTATCAGAGAGGAATTTGTGGCCTACTACAGCAATTTATATAAGGCGCGAGAAACGGGAGCGCGGGAAGATACTTTGGAGTATGTGAGAGGAGCGGGGCTCCCGGTATTGACGGCGGAGGAGCAGGAAGGGCTAGATAGGGAGATCAACCCGGAGGAAGTCCTGCAGGCCATTAAGGGGTTAAAGGCCGGCAAAGCCCCGGGGCTCGACGGCCTAACGGCGCGCTTTTATAAACAGTTTAGTGGCCAAATAGTGCAACCGTTGACTATGGTGTTTAATGGCCCACACAGGGGGGAGAGATTGGCGGAGACCATGGGTTGGGCTGGCATTACCCTTATCCATAAGGAAGGGAAAGATCCTCAGGAGTGTGCGTCATACCGACCCATTTCTTTATTAAACGTCGATGCGAAGTTGATGGCTAAAGTACTGGCTACTAGACTTAATAAGTATTTGGGGAAATTGGTGCATGCCGATCAGGCGGGGTTTGTGCCAGGCCAACAGGTGGCAGATAACATACGGAAAGTGCTGAACGTGATTTGGTCGGCCCAAAAGAAGGGGAGGGAGACTTTGCTGGTCTCATTGGATGCTGAAAAGGCCTTTGACCAAGTGTCTTGGTCATTTTTATACTCCGTATTGGGACAATTGGGGTTTGGACCTGGGTTTGTGCAATGGATAGAAGCTCTATATCATAGCCCAAAAGCATGTGTACGGGTAAATGGAGGCTATTCCGAGTTCTTTACATTAGAACAGGGAACTAGGCAGGGCTGCCCGTTATCTCCATTATTTGCGCTCTCCCTCGAGCCCTTAGCGGCAAGACTAAGGGCCAATCCCGCGGTGGCGGGGGTAAGGGTGGGAGGTCAGGAATACAAAATCTCCCTATTCGCATATGACATCTTAATGACTATAACGAACCCCAGAGATACGCTTCAAGCAGTGATGAGTGAGATACAGATATACGGTGAGAAGGCGGGTTTTCGGATTAATTGGGGAAATCGGAGATATTAAGAGTAGTAGGTGAGGAGGGGGAGCAGCGGCCGTGGCAGCGGGATTTCCCATTTAAATGGGCGCAGACGTCGATTCGCTATCTTGGGGTACACCTGGGGCGGAATTTGGAAGATTTATATGCGTTGAACTATCATAAACTGGTAGGGCAGGTGGAGGTGCGCTTACAGGGCTGGAGTCGAGGGTATTACTCGTGGTTTGGGAGGATGGCGTCAGTTTTTATTCCTCTTCCAGGTGTTGCCTATACCGATACCTCGAAGAGCGCTACGGCGGGTTCAGCAACAAGTAAAGATATTTATCTGGGGGGGGGAAAAAGGCCAAGGGTGGCGGCCAGAACGATGCAGGTTCCGGTAAGAGAGGGGGGATGGGGACTCCCAACTTCAGTTTGTACTATGCGGCAGCGCAATTGCGAGCAGTATATGCGTGGCTGCGGGAACCATATAAGCAGTGGGTAAGAATGGAGGTGGACGCGTACCACCCAGGGGAATTAGAACGGATAGTATGGGAGGGGGGAGGTGACAGGGGTCAGCATCCGCTAGTACGCCATACATTACAGGTGTGGAGAAGGCATCGACGGCAGATGGTGGGAGAAAAGAAATGGTCTCCCACCATGTCCTTGCAGGCCTGTTGTGCGGCAGGCATAGGCCCGAAGGCGGTAATACTCCGGAAATGGGAGGCGCGGGGCCTGACTCAGGCTTCCCAACTGGTGATTGGGACACAGTGCAGAGAATTTGAAGGAATGCGTGATTTATACCGCTTAGAGGAGTCGGATCGGTTTGCATATCTGCAGATGTGTTCGGTGATTCGGAAAAAGGGGAGGGAGCAGGGCGGAAGGGGGGGAGGAGAGTGGTTTGAGGGGGCTTGTTTAGGCTCCATGGGACAACAAGGGATGCTCTCTAGGATTTATAGAGGATTGGTTGCCAGTGGGGGAAGGAAGTTGAAGTATATGGAAGAGTGGGAAAAGGATTTAGGGGTAGTGTGGGGGGTGGAAGAGTGGGAGGAGCTAGTAATGGGTATAGCTAGATTTTCTATTGCCACATCACTGCGTGAGAATGCCTATAAGGTGCTAACATGCTGGTACCTCACACCGGAAAGATTGTTCAGGGCTGGAGTGCGTCAGACGGCTGAGTGCTGGCGGATGTGTGGAGAGCATGGCTCGTGGTTACATATGTGGTGGACGTGCCCAGTAGTGAGAGAATATTGGCGCAAAATAGGAGAGTGCATTAATAAAATAGTGGGGGAACGTATTGTGCTAGGCCCTGCGATGTGTCTCCTGCATAAACCCGATGCGAGGTGGGAAGGGGACTGGAGAATCATTTGGCACTGTGTGACAGCGGCAAGGAGTGAAATAGCATGGTACTGGAAGAGACCGAATTTGCCTTCCATGACTAGTTTTGCAGGAAGAGTGTCTTTTCTATATGCAATGTATAAAATGACTGGGGAGAGGGGGGGAAGAGGGGAACAAGTTGAAAAGAGGTGGGCGGGGGTTTGGAGATGGCTACAGGAGGGAGGGGGGGAGGTTGGAGGGTTAGGGGGAGGGGGGGGGGGGGGGGGGGATGGGGGTTGGGGTGGAGCTAACCTTATTAATTTAAGGGGCGTAAGGGATAGCAGAAAGGGCCAGGATAACATGATTTTGCATAAGCTGAAAGTGATCAATCAAGTTGCCGACTTCTGTGGAGGGTGATAATTAGCACTAAGGTATGCGCAAGGATAGGAATGGTTTGTTGTATGTTAAAAAGTTGTTAGGCTGTTAGTAATGTATATGGGGGAGTAGAGTCGGAGGTTTGTGTCATGGTTGATAGAAATGTACATGGAAAAGTTGATAATGTATATGAAAAAGTTGCTAATAAAAACTTATAAATAAAAAAAAAAAGAAACAGGCACCCAGGTACTTCAGGGACTGTAATGGGCATAACTGACTCTTGGTAAAGTTGACCACCCAACTGAGGTCCTGCAGACAGTGTACCACTGTCTGTCGAGTGCTGGCTCTTCTTGAGGGACTTCCCTCAGATCAGCTAGTCATCCAAGATGCTCTGCTTGCAGAAATGGATAGCCACAACCATTATCACCTTGGTGAAGGCCCGCAGAGCCGTGCCCAGCCTGAAAAGCAATGCTTGAATCTGGAATTGCCCTCTGGAAATTGCAAAAACGCTGATGCTCCCGCCATATTGAAATATGCAGATAGGCCTCGGTGAAGTCCAAGGAGGTAACACACACACCTTGACACACCATGATCACGGATAACAGGGTCTCCATGCAGAAGCAGGGCATCCGAGGGCTCCGCTGACTCCCTTGAGGTTGAGAATGGGCCACTATGAGTCCTTCTTTGGAAGCACAAAGCACATGAATTCTTCCAAGGCCCCACAGTCCGCATGTGGCCCTGGGACCACTGCCTTGAGTATCAATAAGTGCTTGAGGGTCTCCGCTATGCCTTTTTCTTCTAGGCCACATCACAAGGGAAGACCAAGAAAGCATTCTCCAGAGGCCAGACAAACTAGTGTGTAACCCTCGTGGACTATTTCCAGGACCCAGGCAGGAAGGAAGCCCTGTAAGCGGCCACCCACCCGCCCCCCCCCCCCCCCGACTCACTGGGCAGGCTTGGCTGTGGCCAGGGTGGAGGCAGTGAAACCCTGTCTCTGCGGTGAGAGGATGAGCCGTGCTCCAAAAAGGAAGTCCTCTGGGGGTCCCCCCCATGCAGGCCAAACCCCCCCCACAACCACCTCTACCCATGGCCCCGTACTGGGCCACCTCTGCCTGCCTTGGACTTATCCTTGAGCAGACAGGGAACATTTGATTCTCCCAGAGACTTCAACTTCTCCAAGTCCTCCCCGAACAGCAACTTGGCCGCAAAGGGGAGCTTAGCCAACTTTGTCTTAAAAGCCACATCCACCAACCAGTTGCGCAACCATGGCCATGGCCATACTCTTCGCCGAGACCCGTAAGAGGTTGTAGAGCAGATCTGAAAGAAAAGCCACACTGGACTCAAGCTGAGCATCATGGGGCCAGGCTGAAGCCCCAGCGCCTTCCTCCTCTTGCAGACCTTGAGACTAGGGAGGGCAGACCCAGGCCACATAGGCCCCACAAATAGTGCCCTGGAGTCCCAGGGCAGACACCTCGAAAGCCTGCTTGAGAAGTGCCACCATGCACCGGTCCGGCAGATCCTTGCCCCCCTCCACTGGAATTGTCTTCTGTGTCACCTCTGCCACCAAAGCATCCACATGGGGCAGGTGCAGCTTCTCCTTCTCTTTCTCTGGCAGGATGGGGTACAGCCTAGCCATGCTATACCCCACATGCAGGCCTACATCCAGAGTACTCCACTCCTCAGAGATCATGCCTGCAGGGCCCTATGAACCAGGAAGGACTGAGGTGGGGCACCATATGCCCTCCATAAGCAGGTCCTCATGCTCTGCAACCAGTCGACTCAGTGATCAACACCAGGAGCTCATCCTGGTGGAAAATCCGCACCACAGTTGAAATTTCCACCCCTAGGAGCTTCCACTATTCCAGGTCCTCCAAGAACTGCTCCAATAGGTCCACTGGCCCCTCCAAGTGGTCCAACCTCTGGCTCCTTGTCCAGAGGACGCTTTGTCAGCTGCCCTCACACACAGAGCGGGGAGGGGGTGGCACTTCCCCCTTGCTTTATCCACGTGGCTTTGGCGCTGAAATCACTCCCCCAGTACAAAAGAAAAGGAGAAATTCAACACAGAAGCCTGACAGGACTTCTGGGTGCCCCTGCCGTAGGAACCACTGAGGATCCCTGCACACAGACACTGTGCTCTGCCTCTCCCTGCTTTCTCTCTTTTTTTTGCAACAAAAGCTTTACCAGCAGCAAGAGAATCATAGCAAAAAAAGGCAGAGATCACAAGGTTGGGGAGGGGGAAAGGAGGGAGCCAGGAAGAGGGGCTACTGGTGGAAGTGGAGGACTGACCCAGACCACTGGGTTTTGCATCCCAAGGCCAAGAGATGGCATAGCAAGGTTCTGCAGTCAAAGACGCAGGCTATGCTCACCACTTGCTGGAGACAGAAATACTGACTCAGTTCAGTGGCCACAGGCTATTTATACTGATCTGAGAGTTGTTCTCAGTCTCGACCTGCTGGTTGGTGGGCATAACCCACTTGTCTGGTGAGACGCACTATAAAGTATTTATGGGAAGTTTGCAGATGCCTGGGGAGGCTTTACCTAGGCTCTATTTCCTTCATTACCTCTTTTACCATCTGAAGCTTCTGTGGAGGTGATGGCAGGTAGCAACTGGGCACTATGAACTTCACAAAGGACTATCTTGGTGGCATTGTGTGCTTTCAAGTCTGAGAGAGAACCATTGTTGAGACTATTCCCATAATACATCTGCATCTTTTCTTGGTTCTAGAATCCAGATGTTTCCATGATGACTCTAAAGCAGTTCTCAACCTGTAGTTCACGACCCCCACAGGGGTCACCTCAGAATTTACCAGGGATCGCCTTCTTTAACGGCACCTGGCAGGCTCAGCACAGCTCGTTACCACCGCCGAAGTGAAGAGCGTTGTTCATTACAATTCAGCTGCCAACGTGAAGGGAAGATTGCAAGCACGCCGGAGGTCAAAGGACACTTCCTGTGTCCCGGCTCTCAGCACACTTGCGATCTTCATTACAAAACAGCTTCCGAAGTGAAGGGAACAACGCGCTTCACTTCGGCGGCTGTAACGAGCTGTGCTGAGCCTGCCGGGTGCCATTAAAGAAGGCGACCCCTGGTAAATCTTTTGTTTGCATTTGGAGTGGAGGAGTGGCCTAGTGGTTGGGGCAAGGTACTTCAGGCCAGGGGTTCAAATCCCACTAGAGGACAGCAACCTTGGGCCGGAAGGACTGGGGTTTCTAGTCTCACAGGTGCTCCTTGTGGTCTTGGGCAAACCACTTAACTATTTTACAGGGAACATGGGCTATGGAGGGTTATCTCCAAGATAATGCCCTGTTCAATGTAATTTCAGTTTGTTCAATGTAAACCGCACTGATGCAGAATAGCGCGGTATATAAGAGAATGTAAATTAATAAATTTATTGGACACACCAGATGAGAGCCTGGAATGACTTATAAATCCATCCTATTGAGTGAAGCCTGCGGTGGGGCTCGGGCTTGAAATGGGCTGTGGAGGGGTCTAAAATTGGAAATGGGCTAAATGTGTGGGGGGGGGGGCTAGGATTGGAAATGGGCTGAGTGTGAGGGGGTGCAAATGAGCTGATGGGGAGGACTAGGACAGCAAATGGGCTTTTGAGGGGGTAGGATTGGAAATGGACTGATGTAGTTCTGGAATAGGATTGGAAATGTCTGATGGGGGGGCTACTTTTAGAAATGGCTGATAGGGGCAGCTTGGATTGGAAATGAGTTGATGGGGGGGGGGGGCTCGGATTGGAAATGGACTGAGTGTGGGGGAGCTTGGACTGGAAATGGGCTGAAGCTCCTCCACACCTCGGCCCAATTTCCAGTCCAAGCCCCCCCCATCAGCTCACTGGAATAGGATTGGAATTGGTTTATGGGGGACTAGTATTGGAAATGGCTGATGGGGGGGCTAGGACTGCAAATGGGCTGATGTGGGAGGGGGGGAGAGAATGCAATTAGAAGGGAGCAGATGCTGAGTGGGGCTGGAACTAGAAGGGAGCTGATTTTGGGGGAGGACTAGAAGGGGGAAAGATATTGTGTGGGAGGGAAGAAAAAAAATCTACAAATTGCTGGGTATTGGCAGAGTAAGTGGGGATTGAGAATGGAAGGGTGGAATTTGAATGGATGATAAAGGAATAAAAAAGAAATTGGGGAAAGAGCAGAAGGGGAAAGATCAGTATGTTAAAGCACATGTAGAAGATAGAAGGGAAAAAAATCTAGAAGAGAGAAGAAAGGACAAATGGACAGCAGACAATGGAGAATTAGCAGAACACAGAAGAGACCAGAAGAAAGTGACTGGAGCAATTGCAATTGAAAAATAAAATGCCCCAAACAAAAAGGTAGAAAAATAAGTAAATTTTATAAAATAAACACATATTGCAAAGGCCTATATTAATAATTCAACAAATGATTACAGCGACAATGCGTTAAAGGAAGAGAGACAGACGCATTTGATTTTATCATTGGGGGTCATCACAAGTCGACCAATGGTAAAAGGGGTCACAGTACAAAAAAAGATTGAGAACCACTGCTCTAGAGACATGCACATGAGGTGCCAAGAATTCTCAACCATTAAGGGTAGGTAGGCTGTGAGCCTCAGCGCTTCTGTGAATTTAAGATTTCTTAATAAAATGTTTGCTCTTATTTGAAAATATGCATAATAGGGTGTTTGAGCTGTTACAGCTCAAGAACAGTCCAATGCTCAAGTGGTGGTCCCAGAGGATTAGTGCTGAGAATGCTGGCTTGTGGGGTCTCCTCCTTTGATCCGCTGTGATTTAATTTTCATTTTTTGTTGTTCTTTTGCTTGGCCTTCTTGACTGTGGTTTAACTGGAGGTATATTGTATCTTGTTTTATTTGATGTTTTTACACGTCTTTTCCTTTGTTGATTTACACTTTTTACTTTATTCATTCAATTAGTGGATGTATCATTAAAATTACATAAAAAATATTCATTGTAAATATCCTAAAAATCTATCTGGTTACAGAAAGCCTCAACTAAAATCTTAGCCAATATCAGTAAGAGGAAATGAATAAAGTCCAAAATCCTGAAAAGGAGAAATCAGGCCTTACCTGCTAATTGTCTTTCCTTGAGTTCTCTTCAGGCCAGTCCAGGACAGGAGGGTAGTCAACCTCCTCCAGCAGCTGAGGATTGAAAAAAAAAAACTGAAACTGACAGCTTAACCAGCTCCCCCTGGTGTCAGAATCCAGTCTTACAGTAACAAAGCAAAATGCAATGTGTGCCTTCAAGTCAGTCCTGGCGACCCAGAAGCTCCTGGGTTTTCTTGGCAGTGTCACCGCAGTAGAACTCTAAACTGTAACCCGAAAAAAAAAAAAACAAATCTACTCTGACTAGTAATAATGGGAAAGAGCACTTGAGAAGCTGTCTCCTTCCTCCCGCTGTATTATTACGTCATTGATTCCTTATTGATCTTTTTCTTCGGTTTTCTTTTTCTCTCTTTTTTTTTTTTTCTCTTTACACCAAAATCCTTCAAAACTCTAAACGCTGTTCGCTAAGGAATGCTACGGACCCCCCCCCCCCCGCCAAAAAAGAACGTCTTCATTGCTCAGACTAGAAATATATATGGGGTGGGTCCTGGACTGGCCCGGAGAGAACTCAAGGAAAGAATTAGCAGGTAAGGCCTAATTTCTCCTTCCTATTCGTCTCTCCGGGCCAGTCCAGGACAGGAGGGTAGTACCAAAGTAGTACCTAAACCCGGGAGGGACCTGTGAGCCCCGCAATAATGGCTGAGGGCCCCCACGCTAGCATCTTCCCTAGCCTGCACATCTAACCGATAGTGCCGCGCAAATGTATGAAGCGAAGACCAGGCTGCCGCACGACAGATATCCACCGGCGGAACCAAGGCAGACTCCGCCCACGACGTAGCCTGACCCCTCGTCGAATGAGCGCGAATCCCGACGGGAGCCACCTTGCCCTCTGTCTCGTAAGCTACCCGTATTGCATGCTTCACCCAGCGAGCTATGGAAGCCTTAGTGGCCGCCTTACCCTTTGAGGGACCACCAAAGAGAACTAACAATCTGTCCGACCTACGAAACGACTGTTTCCTTCAAGTATCTCCGCAGCACCCGACCAACATCCAATTTGCGAAGAGACCGGTCTAGTCTACCGTCGGCCGGTGCTACAAAAGAGGGAAGCGACACTGGCTGATTCACATGAAAGCTGGACACCACTTTAGGCAGAAAAGATGGCACTGGCCGCAAAAGAACCTTTTCTGCCGAAAACTGAATGTACGGTTCTCTACAGGAAAGCGCCTGCAGATCGGAAATGCGCCTCACCAAGCACAAAGCTACTAAGAAGGCCGTCTTCCAGGAAAGCCCCCGGATATTCCCGGAAGATTGCGGTTCGAAAGGTGGCTTTGTCAAAGCTTCCAACACCAAATTCAAATCCCAAGGAGGAATCACCTGGCGAACCGGAGGCCGAATGTTCTTGGCCGCCCGAAGAAAAACGCAGAACATCTGGATGAGCGGAAAGCGAACCTCCTTGCACATAACATGCCAGCGCCGCCAACTGAACCCTCAGAGTGCTAAGGGCTAGCCCTTTTTCTAACCCGCTTTGTAGGAACGTCAGGATGTCTGGTAGCGACGATTTCCCTGGCCTAACTTTGCGGTCTACACACCACACTTCAAAGATGCGCCATACTCTAACGTAGGCTAACGAAGTAGACCGTCTTCTAGACTTCAACAGCATGGCAATCACCGACCCCGAGTAACCCTGGCAGCACAAACACTCCCTCTCAAGAGCCAAGCCGTAAGCAAGAATCGATCCACTTACGACAATAGAACGGGGCCTTGGTTCAGCAAATTGTCGCGTGAGGGCAGCTGCCACGGTGGAGCCACCAGCAGTTGCATCAGATCCGTGTACCACGGTCATCTCAGCCAATCCGGCGCGATGAGAATCACTAGCCCCTCGTGCTTCGATATCCTCCGAATGACTCGTCCCAACAACGGCCACGGCGGGAACATGTAAAGAAGCGACGGCCAGGGTTGCACCAGCCCGTCTAGACCTTCCGACATATGTTCCCTGCGCCTGCTGTAAAACCGCGTCGCTTTGGCATTGGCCAGGGTCGCCATGAGATCCATGACCGGACGACCCCAACGCACCGTGATGTCATGAAAGACCGCTGCGTTTAGCTCCCATTCCCCGGGATCCAACATATGCCGACTGAGATAGTCCGCCTGAACATTGTCTTTGCCTGCCACATGAGCTGCTGAAAGCGCCACGAGATGGTGTCCTGCCCAATGGAATAACCGCTGGCTTTCTTCCAACAGCCGGGCACTGCCCGTACCACCCTGGCAGTTGATGTACGCTACGGTTACCAAATTGTCGGAGAAAACGCGAACCGCTCTCCCTTCGAGGAGCTTTGCAAACTCCAGCAGTGCCAACTGAACTGCTTTGAGTTCCAGAAGATTTATGGACCAAGCACTCTTCTGCCGTCCAGACCCCCTGCGCTACCTGCGCCAAACAATGGGCCCCCCAGCCGGAAAGACTGGCATCCATGGCTCCAACGGAACCCCCACCTGCAGATGTGACGGAATCAACCACCATTGAAGACTGTCTCACACCTGTTCCGGACAGACCAACCAACGAGAAAGCGGATGATCCTGCTGTAGCGGTCGCATGTGAGCCCTGGCCCACAGAACCAGATCTAAGGCCGCCACCATTGATCCCAACAACTGTAAGTACCTCCAAGCCGTTGGCGCCTTGAGCCTCAAAAAGGCGGCCACTTGCGACAAAATCTTTTGAACTATGTCCGGGGGTAGAAAGACGGCTCCTAAGTGCGTGTTGAAGAAGGCTCCGAGATACGTCAACTGCCGCCCCGGAAGCAAACGACTCTTGGCCTGGTTGATAACCCAACCGAGATGCTTGAGAAACGACATGACACCACACACGCTGTCGCCCTGATAGACTCCTCTATCGATGGCACTCGAATTAACCAGTCGTCCAGGTAAGGATGTACCTGTATTCCCTCTTTTCGAAGAGCCGCCGTGGCTACAACCATCACCTTGGTAAAGGTGCGCGGCGCTGTCGCCAGTCCGAACGGCAAAGCCCTGAACTGAAAATGACCCATGGGCACCGCAAAACGCAGAAACCTTTGATGCTCTGTTCTGATAGGGATATGCAGATAAGCCTCCGTCAGATCTACTGAGTAGAGAACCTCTCCCAGTCTGACGGAGTTGATGACAGACCGCAACGTCTCCATGCGGAAATGAGGCATGCGCAGGCAATGATTTACGTGCTTCAAATCCAAAATTGGCTGAAAAGAACCTTCCTTTTTGGGAACCACAAAATAAATCGAGTATCGACCTAAGCCGCACTGGTCTGCTGGTACCGGGACTATCGCTTGGAGTCGTAACAACCGTTCCACGGTTGCGTGCACTGCCGACCTCTTTGCCAGAGGACCGCACGGCGAAGAAACAAAGGCTGCTGCTAAGAGAAGGTCGAACTCTAGCGCATAGCCCTCTCTGATAATCTGAAGAACCCACTGGTCGGAAGTTATGTTGGCCCAAGCGGAGAAAAACTTCTGCAACCGCCCGCCTGGGCCAGCGTCCCTTCATTGCGGCTTTTTCGATGCTGACTGTTAAAATAGCCTCTACTGAAACCTCTGGCTCCGCGAAAGGACTGACCTCTAGCCACAAACCGGCCTCATTGATAAGGTGAAAAACGAGGTCCACGAAACCTTCGAAAATCACGCTCCTGACCCCTCTGCAAGGAGCCCATCTTTGTCGCTCTTGGCCGGTCTTCGGGCAGACGACCCCCTTTGGAATCACCCAAATCGATTAGTTTTCTCGAGAGCTTCCCCGAAGAGCAGCTTACCCTTGGACGGAAGCTTGCTGAGGTGCACTTTAGATGACGCATCCGCTGCCCAATTCCGTAACCAAAGAAAACGCCGGGCAGCAATAACTGAAGCCACTGACTTCGCTGAAATGCGAATCAAATCATAAAAGGCATCCGCTGAATAAGCCACCACTGATTCCAGCTTTGCGCCGTCTCGACAGGGATCCTTCGCTTTCCTGTCCTGGCTCCAGCTGAAGCCACTGGATAGAGGCCCTAGACACATACGCCCCACACACCGATGCCTGAAGCGCCAGAGCGCTAGAATCAAATGCCTGCTTCAAAAGCGCCTCTAACCTGCGATCTTGAAGATCCTTGAGAGCCGTACCCCCCTCCACCGGAATCGTGGTCTTCTTAGTGACCGCTGAAACTAGTGCATCCACCTTAGGCATACGGAACAAGTCTTTCTTCCTGGGGTACAGGATAGAGCCACGCCATAGCGCGAGCCCCACGCAAAGACGCCTCGGGACATTCCCATTCCGACTCTATCATCTGTTTAATGACTCTATGCAGAGGGAAAACATCTCTGTTCAGATTTAAGGTTCCTGCTGCACCGCAGGAGGGACTATATTTAGCGCAGTCAGAGACTGAGAAATCAAAGCCCCCAGCTCTTCCTTCCTAAAACCTCTAAAGATATTTGGATCATCTCCGGGACCCAACTCTCCTAAGTCGGCTGACCAGAAGTCCAAGCCCAGCTCCGATAACAGTTCTCCTTCCTCAGGAACCTGCGAAAGCTCCCCCAGAGGAGCTGCCTGCTCCAAGGGCGTATCTAAAGGCTTTGTTAAAGAGGAGACCCCCTCACCAGGATCCCCCATAGATGAAACTCCCCCCTGGGAGACTATTAGACTGTCAAGTGAAGGACTGAGGGCAGACAGACTTTTTAATCAAGTAAGCACTATGAAGCGCCAAAATAAACTCCGGAGACAATAAGGAGTCCAAACCCCCCGGAGAAGCTGAAAACATTTGCCGAGCTTGCCCCTCTGCCGAAGGCTCTGAGGCTTTGATTTTCGCTTCCCTGACTTTGTCTGAAGGGCGGGAGAAACGGATGGCCCTTCTAAAATGGCCGCCACTCCCGCCTTCTCAGAAGTACCATGAGGCCGGAAGCATTCCCCTTCTTCTGAAGGTACCTGCTTTCCCATCGTGTACTCCTAACAAGCCCACCTGAGAGGGCTATTAGCGCTAAAAAAACGAACCCCAAATCGCGGCAGAACGAGTGCCTCACCTGTCAGGAACCCAAACGGCGCAGCACAACGGTCACGGACAACAAACTGACATGGCAGAGACCTCCCTGCCGGTAAACTACGTGAATGTGCCCCCGTAAACAATTTTTAAAAGTACCTGAAGGAGAGCGTGGAGCCTTCGGTACTCCACTTCGCCACTGCTAGCAGAAGCTGGAGCTACCGGCAACACATGGAGGCTGGAAGGCAGTCGCTAGGGCTCCCAGGACTGTTCACATGCCCCAGCTACCGGACTGTAAGTAGAGAAAGGCTCTGCCTCTGACCACCAAACCGATCTGTCGGCTGAAGTACTCCGGTGCTGATATTTGGTGCCCCGAGCAGTTTAGAAACCAAAAAGAGAAAATAAATACGTTTGGTGCAATTTGCCCTGCTAGGACAAACACGGCACGGCACCTGCTCACACCAAGATCTGCTCTCTCCTAATGCTATCTCCTATCTTTCTATCTTTGGGTTTGTTTTTTTCCCGGCTTCAGAATTTAATCTACTCAAGATCCTATTATGTCTCTGGGGAGCTAGTCTTACACACGTCCAGTTCAGCTGCTGAGGACTGAAAGACTGGATTCTGACACCAGGGGGAGCTGGTTAGGCTGTCAGTTAAAGTTTCAGTTTTTTTCATTCCTCAGCTGCTGGAGGAGGTTTACTATCCTCCTGTCCTGGACTGGCCCGGAGAGACGAATAGGAATGGCCAGAGACCTCTCTGTACAGCCTAAAGTACCATGATACAAAGTTGCACAAGACAAAGTGAAAGTCTTAGTCTTATTTCAGTTGAGAGTTATAGTTGTAAGTTGTGACAAAACCTTAGGTCTCACAATGCTTTGATAAAAATCACAGCCCTCAAAAAAACTGACATTCCAATTGACAAAGTTTTTAGAACATTTCTCTTAAAAGTTCTCAATTCAAATTAACTAGTGAATTACTACATCTACAATCAACTGACCAGAATTAAAACCCAATGACTAAACTAGCCCATTTACCAAGACGTACCTTGTTCAGTCTGCCTGTGAGATTAACGACTATTTTTCCAGCTCTGTGATCATCAATAATCTCAAATTCACCAATGTAGCCTATAAGTGAAGAAAGAAGTACACAGTCTAACAAAATCCATTTGTTGGACATAGTAGCGAAATAATTGGCAGGAGAGCAAGTGCAACAACTTTTAAGGAAGGCATAGGTTAAAACAGAATAACCAGTCTGCACAATGAAAACAATACTTGTGTATATATATATATATATATATATACTGCACAATTGTTCTGTAGCATTTTAGTATCATTTTATCTACCTATGATAAGATACCTCATGGCTGGGGTATTGGAAATGCTAAATAGTCCCACTGAATCCTGAGGGACTGAGCAGAAACTGCCTCTGCTGCTAGGTGAACAAAACTAAAGGGACTGATGCAGAAAGCTGTGTTAGAACCCAGTGCTTAAAACTCTAGCATGGGGTTTCATAACATTAAGTGCAGTGATACTCTAAGCAAACAGCATGCAATTTACCTTTGCACAGAAAGTCAGCGCTAAACTAGGTGAGCAAGCCAAACATGTTCAGAGGGATCTGTATTAGCAGCCCCTGTATACTGTGCAAGTTCTTAGCATGCTGTCCTGGTGTGCCATCTGAAGTGAAGTTTGACACCACCACTCTAAGACATCACTGATGGCTCCAATAACCTATCCTCTTGCCAAATGGGAAACAGGAACAATGATTTCATGCTCTCACCTCCACACCATCATGTCTCAAAATGACAACTGATCTAATGTGTGGGGGAAGGGTACTGTCACTGCCAAATAAAGAAGACTGAACACACTGTGCAGGGTCAGTCTAGAGACCCCACACTGCATATCCCCAGGCTGTACAACCAAAGGGGGGCAGGGGAGGGGGGGGAAGAAGATGATAGGTGTCTGCAAAGCCGGTGCAAGATGAGGAGCCCTTGGCGACTCATCCCTTGCGTGCCCCCCCCCCCCCCATTGCCACCGGGACCTACAGCGCCAACAATGGCCTAAAACAGTCCCGAAGAACTTACTAAAACTTCAGCACCATGGAGCTGTTTGCTTCCGCTCCCAGATACCTGATACAGACTTTGTTTCGTATAGAAGCGGAAGCCACTTCTGACCCTAAGCAAACAGGAAAATTCCTTATTTGACAGACTGAGCCCCTACCTTCAGGGGCCCCCCCCCCCCCCCCCCCGGGTGCACAGAGTTAGACACTGCTGCCAGGAACATATGGGGTGTTGCTCCCGCCTCTTGTTTAGCTAAAAGTACCATGAGGGATGAGGAGCAGAAGTTGTTGGAGGCACATGGAGCCACCAATGATGTTTGGGGGCAGGGGGAGAGGGGAGGATAACTGAACATCCACACTGTGGTCAATGGCATTGGGGCCTCCCCAGTGCCTGGATTATCTGAGATGAAGTGTCAAACACCACCCACTCATTAAACCAATTTAATATGCAGCACCCTACATGCTATTTGCATACCTGTGCTATTGTTTAGTGCAGTGTTATTTCTGTTAATTTTGCAGCACTAACTTGCTTTCTGCATTGGAGAGAAAGCCTAATGCAGAAAAAAACCTGCCAGAAAACCTTTGCACTAAAGCACAGGGATTTTGCATCAGTCCGTTTGGGAAATTTGACTTAAAGCCTGCACTGGGAGAGATTGTTAATAGTAAAAACCCCTCAGGCCGAAATTGAAACAGATATGTACAGTTGTGTCAACATTATTGGCACCCTTGCAGTTCAACCTCTTAATGTCCAATATCTCTGAAAATAAAGTGGCCAGTGAAATGGCTTTGGACTACATATGCACACATTTGACACATACAAGAATCAAATAAAACAAGACCAACTTAAAAAAAAAAAAAAGGAAAAAGTATGATAGTATAAATACTGAGACATTGCCAGGACATGATTACTGGCACCCTTATAAACAATTCAGATCAGTGACCAGAACCACCACATTCCCATTTCAGTAAAAATTAGATGTACCTGTGATCAATTTTCAGTGCTCACATAGAAACATGACAGAAAAAGACCACATGGCCTATCTCGTCTGTCCTTCCATATCAACAACTACAACAGTCCACTTTTTACCTTTAGAGATCCTCTGTGTTGGTCCCATGCTTTTTTGAATTCAGTTACTGTCCTCATCTCTACCACCTCCACTGGGAGACTATTCCATGGATCCACTACTCTTTCCGTAAAGAAATATTTCCGCATATCACTCCTGAATCTCCCTTCACCCTCATCCCATGTCCCCTCGTAGCAGAACTTGCTTTCAATTGAAAGAGGCTCTCTCCCTGAACATTTATGCCACGGAGGTATTTTAAACATCTCAATCATATCACCTCTATCCCGCCTTTCCTCTAAGGTGTACATATTAAGATCCTTAAGTCTGTCCTCATATGCTTTATAATGAAGCCCATTAATCATTTTAGTAGCAACCCTCTGCACCGACTCCATCCTGTTCACATCCTTTTGAAGGTGCGGTCTCCAGAATTGCACACTATACTCCAAATGAAGTCACACCAAAGACTTATACAGAGGCATTATCACCTCCTTTTTTTTTGCTAGCCATTCCTCTCCGTATGCACCCAAGCATCCTTCTAGCTTTTGCAGTCGCCTTTTCTGTTTAGCTACTTTAAGATCAGACACAACCACGCCTAGGTCCTGCTCTTCTTTAGTGGACAAAAGTACTTCACCTCCTACACTGTATTGCTCCCTTGGATTGCTGCAGCCCAAATGCATGACCTTACATTTTTTAACATTAAATCCCAGCTGCCAAATTCTAGACCATTCTTCAAGCTTAGCTAGATCCCTCCTCATGTTATCTACACCTTCCTGGGTGTGTACTCTATTGCAGATTTTGGTATCATCTGCAAAGAGGCAAACCTTACCCGACAGCCCTTCCGCTATATCACTAACAAAGATGTTAAAAAGAATCGAACCAAGGACAGATCCCTGGGGCACACCACTGGTAACATCCTTTTCCTCAGAGTGAGCTCCATTTACTTGTACTCTTTGTCGCCTCCCACCCAACCAATTTCTAACCCAAGCAGTAACTTTAGGGTCCATCCCTAGGGTGCTCAGTTTGTTTATAAGTCGCCTGTGAGGAACAGTGTCAAAGGCTTTACTGAAATCTAAATACACCACACCTAGAGCTCTCCCTCGGTCCAACTCCCTGGTCACCCAGTCAAAGAAATCAATCAGATTTGTCTGACAAGACCTGCCTCTGGTGAATCCATGCTGCCTCGGATCCTGTAATCCGCTGGACTCCAGAAACCTCACTATTTTCTCTTTCAGCAGCGTTTCCAATAATTTACTCACCACCGAAGTTAAACTAACCGGCCTGTAGTTTTCAACCACATCCTTACTTCCGCTTTTGTGTAAAGGCACCACTTGAGCCTCTCTCCAGTCCTTTGGCACCACTCCCGACTCCAACGAGGCATTAAAAAGGTCAGTCAGTGGAGCTGCTAGAACGTCCCCAAGTTCCCTCAGTATTCTAGGGTGTATCCCATCCGGTCCCATCGCTTTGTCTACTTTAAGTTGAGCTAGTTTCTCACGAACACAGTCTTCTGAAAATTGTTCAAGATGTCCCTCGCTTCTGTTCTTATTTGTGGGTGTTGGTCTGACCCAGTATGGCATATCTTATGTTTTTATGTTAATTTACTATGGC
This sequence comes from Ichthyophis bannanicus, assembly GCA_033557465.1. Taxonomy (NCBI): domain Eukaryota; kingdom Metazoa; phylum Chordata; class Amphibia; order Gymnophiona; family Ichthyophiidae; genus Ichthyophis; species Ichthyophis bannanicus. The sequence goes on along the minus strand of CM066044.1, from coordinate 163,325,155 downwards.
ACCCTTCTCTATGGAGCATCCGAACCATATTATTTTGGACTCAATTTGGACAGTCTTGACAAAACTTGGTGACTCAAATACCACTTTGCAGATGATTCGTGGCAATGCTGGGGCTGTTCAGAAGTGCCAGGAGTCAGGGGCTGCTTTGAAGTCTCAAGTGTCTACTATTTATAAAAAGGTTGTACAGTTTGCAGAACAGTTCACTACTGTATGTAAAGACTTGACTGGTTGTAAACTCAAAATAGAGCTGCTGGAAAATCAATATAGGGCTATGAATTTGAGATTGAATTTTCCTCGCTCCCCTTGGTTACGGCTCAGGATATATTTAAATCCTATCTTCTGGAAATTCTGGGTGTTCCTGTTGAGTCTCTTCCTCTGCTTTCTAAGATCTACTATATACCTACAGGCAAGGAAGCAAAGGTCTTGAATCTGGAAATTCCTGCAGAATCTGAGGCTATGGATATTTTGAATGCTTCAGAATTATTGGACACTTCTATCTCTGAGACTCTTCGTGTCATTGGCCCTGGTATCTGATCGTGAATGGCTACTTAGAATGCACTAAGAAACAATCTGTTCTGTTTAAAGGCATGCCTGATCGAATGTTTCCCCATTTATCTCGTGATACCCAGAAAAGGAGAGAGTTTTTGTTGCTTAGACCTGGGGTGAATCAGTTAGGGGATTTGTTTTTCCTTAAATTTCCTTGCAAATGTTTGGTTAAATTACATTCTGTTTCTTATATTTTTTATGACCCCTCTAACTTAGTTTCTTTTATTAGTGGAGTGGAGGAGTAGCCTAGTGGTTAGAGCACTGGCTTGGGAATCAAGAAACCAGGGTTTGATTTCCACTAGCACTCCTTGTGGCCTTGGGCAAGTCACTTAACCCTCCATTGCTCAGAAAAATCCAAAGTTATCAATGTCCCTGTTTAATGTACATTTACCAAGTTTAAGTTACAATGTAAACTACTTTGATTGAAATAAAGCAGTATAAAATAAAATGTTAAATAAAAGTCATGGGATAGGAGGCAGTGTACTATTGTGGATCAGGAACCGGTTAAAAGATAGAAAGCAGAGGGTAGGGCTAAATGGCCAATTTTCCCAATACTTAACTCTATGTAAATATTTGTACATACCATGTGAATAGTTTCCCTGTTATCCCAGTTTGTTTATGCCTTGTTCTATGTAAGCACATTGTGATATTTAATGCATTGTTGCTCTGTTCAGTTTTACTGTAAACCGCGCTGATTTCAATAGCGCGGTATATAAAAAATAAAAATAAATAAAATAAATAAAGAAAGGTGAATAGTGGTGTATCCCAGGGATCTGTGCTGGGACAACTGCTTTTTGACATATTCATAAATGACCTGGAAAAAGGGAATAACGAGTGAGGTTATCAAATTTGCAGACGACACAATACTATTTAAAGTTGTTAAAACCCAAGAGGATTGTGGAAACTTGCAAGAGGATCTTGATAAATTGGAAGATGAAATTTAATGTGGACAAGTAGTGGACAGAGGAAAATGTGGTAGGGAGGTTCTGGAGGCTAAATTTAGGCTTTTAGGTAGGAAGACGAAATCCAGAACTTCCAGGGTAGCATTCTCCGAAATGCTTCCTGTTCCACGCGCAGGACCCAAAAGGGAGGCAGAGCTCCGGAGTCTCAATGCGTGGATGAGACAATGGTGCAGAGATGAGGGTTTTGGATTTGTTAGGAACTGGGGAACATTCTGGGGAAAGGAGGGGCTCTTCCGAAGGGATGGGCTTCACCTTAACCGGGATGGAACCAGGCTGCTGGCATTAACCTTTAAAAAGGAGATAGAGCAGCTTTTAAACTAGATATTAGGGGAAAGCCAACAGTCGCCCAAGAGCGGATGGTTCAGAAGAATGTATCTTTGAAGGATACTACCAAAAGCAGAGAGGTTCCACAAAAGAGTAAAGTAGCCCAAATGCCCTCAAGTATGGAGCAGACAGAGCTTAAAGATCCCAAATTACCCATGTCTAACAATAGCCAAATTAATATGAATAAAATACAATTCTCTAAAATGCTTGTATGCAAATGCTAGAAGTCTAAAAAATAAGATGGGAGAGTTAGAATATATAGCACTAAATGAAAGGTTATTTTATTTATAGTCTCTTATATACCGCGCTATTCAGCATCAGCGCGGTTCACAACAAACAAAGAGTTACACAATTCAACGGTACTTTGTGTTTACAGTAAAACAGGAAATACAACTCGGATAACAGGGTAATTAATTATAACAGTCATGATCTCATCCTGGCTTCAGTTTTGTGAATGGGTGGTTTATGGGGTGTCTGTATTGTATGTGTATGTTTGGAAAGTCTGTGGGCTGGTTGAGATATCTGCATTGTTTACTGGATAAGACAAGAGGAAGAGGTAGTGTTTCAAAGCTTTTCGAAATTGCAAAAGGTCTGGTATTGCTCGGATGTTTTGAGGAAGGCTGTTCCAACACCTTGGTGCACAGAATAAGAAGGCCCTGTCTGTAGTAGGTTTGGTGCACTGTGTCATTGATTTAGGGACTAACAGAGAATTGAGTGTTACTGACCTTCTGTCCCTATTGAGGGGTGTTGTTTGGATCATATCCGATAATGATGCAGATGAGAGCTCTTTGATGGCTTTGAATGTAATTAGTAAAGTTTTGAAAGTGAGTCTACTTCGTATCGGGAGCCAATGAAGATGTTTTAGAATAGGTGAAATATGGTCTTTCTGGGATGCTCCATGAAGGAATCTTGCTGCAGCATTCATTGCCATTTGAGGTGGGTATAAGGTGGCTTGAGGGAGACCTTGTAAAATTGAGTTCGCATAATCAAAATGAGGTATGATTAGCGCCTGATAGATGGTTCTAAAATAGTCTGGCTCTAGCAAGGATCGTAGATGTCTAAGGGAACGTATTTTGTTAGATATAGATATAGGTTAGATATGATTGGAATATCAGAGACATGGTGGAAGGAGGACAACCAGTGGGACACTGATACCTGGGTACAAACTATATTGTAATGATAGAGCTGATCAAATTGGTGGAGGGGTTGCTCTCTATGTTAGAGAGGGCATTGAGTCAGAAAGGATTAAGGTTTTGCAGGAAACAAAATCTGCTGTAGAATCTATATGGATTGAAATTCCATGTAAAAGGGGGAAGGCAATGGCAGTGGGGGTGTACTATCGAGCGCCTGGCCAGAATGACCAAATGCTCAAAGAAAATCAAGGAAGCTAACAAATGTTACAGCACAGTAATAATAATGGGTGATTTCAACTACCCCAGTATCGACTGGGTCAGTATCACGTCAGGACATGCTAGGGAGATAAAGTTCCTAGATGAAATAAATGACTGCTTCTTGGAGCAGCTGGTTCATGAACCGACCAGAGGGGAAGCCATATTAGACCTAGTCCTTAGTGGAACACCAGATCTAGTGCAAGAGATAAGGTTGTTGGGGCCACTTGGCAATAGTGATCATAGCATGATCGCCTTTGATTTAATTAGTGGAGGAGGGATAGTAAGGAAATCCACAGTACTATCTTTTAACTTTTGAAAGGAAGACTATGATAAGATGAAGAAAACAGTTAAGAAAAAACTAAAAGGAGCAGTTGCAAAGGTAAAAGACGTACATGAGGCTTGCCTGTTGTTGAAAAATACTATCTTGGAAGCCCAGACCAGCTGTATTCCACGCTTTAAGAAAAGTGGAAGGAAGTCCAAAAAACTGCCAGCATGGTATAAAGGTGAGGTCAGAGAGGCTGTTGCCAAAAAAGCATCTTTCAGGAAATGGAAAAAAAGAGCCAAACGACGAAACCTGGAAACAGCACAAGCACTGGCAAGTCAAATGCAAGGCATTGATAAGGCAGGCAAAGGGAGAATTTGAGAAGAAGCTTGCTGCGGAAGCAAAAACGCGAAGTAAAGACCTTTTCAAGTACATTCGTAGCAAAAAACCTGTGAGAGAGTCAGTTGGTCCATTAGATGATAAAGGGGTTAAAGGAGCACTAAGAGGCGACAAGGCGATGGCGGAGAGACTGAATGAATTCTTTGCTTCAGTCTTTACTGAGGAAGATATAGGGATGTTACCCATGACTGGAGTGGTATTTAAAGGTGCGGAAGAACTGAAGGAAATATCAATACATCGGGAAGATGTATTACAACTATTAGATAAACTGAAGAGTAGCAAATCACATGGGCAGGATGGTATACATCCAAGGGTGTTGAAAGAACTGAAATATGAGATTGCAGACCTGCTATTAGTAATCTGTGAACTATCATTAAAATCATCTCTAATACCTGAAGATTGGAGGATCGCCAATGTAACACCAATTTTTAAAAAGGTTCCAGGGGTGATCCGGGAAACTACAGACCAGTGAGCCTGACATCAGTACCGGGAAAAATGGTAGAAACCATCATAAAGAATAAAATTATTCAGCATGTAGATAGTCATGACCTAATGGGAGACAGCCAACATGGCTTTAGACAAGGAAGATCTTGTCTTACTAATCTGTTATGTTTTTTTGAAGGAGTGAATAATCAGGTGGACAAAGGCGAGTTGGTTGATATTGTGTATCTGGACTTTCAGAAAGCCTTTGACAAGGTCCCTCAGAGACTTTTGGCAAAACTAAAGAGTCATGGGATAGGAGGCAGTGTACTATTGTGGATCAGGAACTGGTTAAAAGATAGAAAGCAGAGGGTAGGACTAAATGGCCAATTTTCCCAATGGAGAAAGGTGAATAGTGGTATACCCCAGGGATCTGTGCTGGGTCCGCTGCTTTTTGACATATTCATAAATGACCTGGAAAGTGGAATAATGAGTGAGGTTATCAAATTTGCAGATGACACAAAACTATTTGAAGTTGTTAAAACCCAAGAGGATTGTGGAAAATTGCAAGAGGATCTTGATAAATTCGAAGACTGGGCATCAAAATGGCAGATGAAACTTAATGTGGACAAGTACAAGGTTATGCACCTAGGGAAGAACAACCCAAACTATGGTTACACGATGCAAGGTTCCACATTAGGAACCACCACCCAGGAAAAAGATGTAGGCGTCATTGTGGATACCATGTTAAAACCCTCGGCCCAGTGTGCAGCAGCGGCCAAGAGAGCAAATAGAATGCTAGGTATTATAAGGAAAGGAATGGAAAATAAAACAAAAGATATTATAATGCCTCTATATCGTTCCATGGTGAGACCGCACCTTGAATATTGTGTGCAATTCTGGTCGCCATAATCTTAAAAAGGATATAGCGATTTTAGAAAAGGTTCAGAGAAGAGCCACCAAAATGGTAAAGGGGATGGAAGGATACTCCTATGAAGAAAGGCTAAAAAGGTTAGGGCTCTTTAACCTGGAAAAGAGACGGCTGAGGGGAGATATGATAGAAGTCTATAAATTACATTTACCCGTTCCACTACGTTCATTAGATCGATTGTTGACGTTATCAGAATATAGAAAGACTAGGGGACATGCAATGAAGCTACAGGGTAAACTATTTAAGACTAAAAAATAAAATATTTTTTCACTCAACGTGTAATCAAATGCTGGAATTTGTTACCGGAGGATGTAGTAAAGGCTGTTAGTGTAGCTGGGTTTAAAAAGGGTTTGGACAAGTTCCTGGAGGAAAGGTCCATAAACCATTATTAAAAAGGGACCCAGGATATCAATGCTTGACCCAATACAAGCATTGTGGAACCTGTGTCTTTTGGGAAAACTGCTAGGTACGTATGACCTAGATTGGCCAATGTTGGAAACAGGATACTGGGCTTGATGGACCTTGGTCTGACCCAGTATGGCATATCTATTCTTAGTTCTCGCCTAGCTGCTGTCCCCTAGTTGGGGGGATTAATAGCAGAAATAGTTAATACCAACGTTCTGGTGGATCTGCTTTATCCTCTTAAGCAGCCAGTTAAGGTATAACTATCCATTTATTTTTAGCTGCTACATGGATAGATTCATGCAACAATCCCTCCAACAAGCCCGACACTACCTATTATAATGAAGGGGTAGAGGGAAAGTGGAACAAGGACAAGGCCGCGAAGTTATCCAGAGTATGCAGTGACATTCCACTACTATAAGCTTTACGCTTAACTTAAGTATCTGAATAGCAGGCCTAAACTAAATGAATAGTGGTGGAGGTAGCCATTGCACTATATGCATATCCAGCATCTGCAGGGGCCAGAAAGGGATCTACTTAAGGTTAGCAAATTTTTAATCAAGAAAGGCCAGTTGTCAAATACCCCACAGACTTACTATTACTAAAGTAGGGGCCAGTCTAAAGTTCAGTTGATGTGATAGCAACAGCATTGACTTGTAAAGGTGCACAGGGTCATCAACACATCCTGCCGCCTTCCACCTGCTCCTCACCCCTTCAACGCGGGTTCGGGAGCAGGGAGGCCACGGATCAGCACTGTCTCCCCTGTGCTCGTTTAGACGCTGGGGCAATGCAGAGAGGGAGGGGGAAGAACTCCCTGATCCTTTAGAAACACAAAATTAAGGTCCACAGACACAGGAACCCTTACAGCAGCAGCAGATCTGACATAAAAGAAAACAAAGTAACCAAATCAAACAGGGAAAATAAACCAAAAGGAGTAAATTTCAAAAACCCAAGCTCTGCTTATTTGTTCTCACCGAGCCCAGCCCTGGGCTCAGAACCTCCAAGCTGCTTGGAGACAAAGTACTGGTGGAAAGGGGCAGTGTTTGCCTAGATATACCAGTGACATCAAAGCGATGACATCTTTCAGTCTCCAAAGCTGCTGGTGGAGGTTCACAACTCTATGGTTCCGGGACTGGACTAGAGGGACGCAAAGGAACAGCATTGACTTGTGTTGATGACCCTGTGCACCTTTACATCCTCTCCCAGGTCCATCTCCTCCTGGCCTCCCTACAGGAGGCCGAGCCTGGGAGAGAAAGCATGCACCAAACAGTTCCATACATATTTACAATGCAATGCTGCTGCTACTATCATCATATTTAGACTTGCACCAACCCCTACTTTAATAAGGTGATTAATTGTGGGGGTAGGAAGGAGAAACAATCCTTTGAATCAAGGACGTGTCAGTCAGCAGAAAACCTGCAATTACAATGGCTTTTGTTAGCAGGGGGTGGGGGAATAGGAATAACCGCCATCAAATGTGCTTCTCACCTTAGAACTCTCTGGCTGTTCCTACTGCCAAGGGCAGTTTCAACAAAGCTTACTCAATACTGTCCTTCAACTATCAGTATTCGGCCCCCTTCAAACATTCCTGTCCAAGCTTACAAAGATAAAATGCTGTGCTAGTGAAGTTTCACAGGCCCAATGCCAAACTTCATGGCCCAAAGCAGGGTAATATTTGGGGCTGGCCTAAGGGTTTCTGCCCTGGCATGCCACTTCCCCTCCCCTGTGCTGAGCTGCACTATCGCTGATTCTGTCAGCGTGGTTGGGGGGGCAGCTCGGATGCAGCAGCAGGCCATGTGCTTCAGCACACATGGCCTGCCATTTCTGACCCCTCTGACACAACTTCAGGGGGGGGTCAAAGCAGACCATGTGTGCTGAAGCACATGGACTGCTGCTGCCGCTGAAATGACCCCACTCTACCACCAGAATCAGCGACAGCAGCAGGCCATGTGTGCTGTACTGCCCACAGAGGTCTGCCACTCTAGAGGGCTGCCTAGTGGATGGGCTAGCCCTGGTAATATTACTGCAGTTGAAGAAACAAATGTATCAAAATCTAAGTGGAGCTGACATATTCAAATCAAACTTTTGAATGCTTAAAAAAAACAAACAAAAAAAAAAACATGTCATACCATTCAGAGACCTCGTTCACTGTATCATGCAAGCTATCAAAAGAGGACTAAAATGGTAATAGTTCAAGCATTGTAAACACCACAAAATATGAACTTCATCAACCAATAATACAGAGTAAAGCATATCATCCAGTTTTCCACACGAATGTTTATCTTGGACAGCTGGGGGATGTAGAAAAACAGTGGGCAAAACTGAAAGGGGGTATTTTAAGGGCAACCAACCTTTTTGTTAAAATGGTAAATAAAGGCAAAAGGAACAGGAGACCGCTATGGTTTTTCGAAGGAAGTAGCTGAAAAAGTGAAGAAAAAGAGGGAGGCCTTCATGAAATACAAGAGATCACAGAGAGCAGAAGACAGGCATCTGTATTTGGAAAAACTTAGAGAAACTAGCAAAGTAGTCAAGAAGGCAAAGATTCAAAAGGAGGAGGAAATAGCCAATGCAATAAAATGGGGGGATAAGAAATTTTTCAGATATATTAGTGAGAAGAGGAAGAGCAAAAGTGGTATTGTCAGACTCAAGGGTGCAGGGGGGGAATATGTAGAAGCTGATAAGGATAAAGCGGAATTGCTTAACAAATATTTTTGTTCTGTGTTCACAGATGAAGAACCAGGAGCAGGACCTCAGAAAACACCCACAAATAAGAACAGAAGCGAGGGGACATCTTGAACTATTTTCAGAAGACTGTGTTCGTTGAGAAACTAGCTCAACTTAAAGTAGACAAAGCGATGGGACCGGATGGGATACACCCTAGAATACTGAGGGAACTTGGGGACGTTCTAGCAGCTCCACTGACTGACCTTTTCAATGCCTCGTTGGAGTCAGGAGTGGTGCCAAAGGACTGGAGAGAGGCTCATGTGGTGCCTTTACACAAAAGCGGAAGTAAGGATGTGGTTGAAACTACAGGCCGGTTAGTTTAACTTCAGTGGTGAGTAAATTATTGGAAACGCTGCTGAAAGAGAAAATAGTGAGGTTTCTGGAGTCCAGCGGATTACAGGATCCGAGGCAGCATGGATTCACCAGAGGCAGGTCTTGTCAGACAAATCTGATTGATTTTTTTGACTGGGTGACCAGGGAGTTGGACCGAGGGAGAGCTCTAGATGTGGTGTATTTAGATTTACGTAAAGCCTTTGACACTGTTCCTCACAGGCGACTTATAAAACAACTTAGCACCCTTGGGATGGACCCTAAAGTTACTGCTTGGGTTAGACCTTGGTTGAGTGGGAGGCGAAAAAGAGTACAAGTAAATGGAGCTCACTCTAAGGAGAAGGATGTTACCAGTGGTGTGCCCCAGGGATCTGTCCTTGGTCCGATTCTTTTTAACATCTTTGTTAGTGATATAGCGGAAGGGCTGTCGGGTAAGGTTTGCCTCTTGCGGATGATACCAAAATCTGCAATAGAGTAGACACCCAGGAAGGGGTAGATAACATGAGGAGGGATCTAGCTAAGCTTGAAGAATGGTCTAGAATTTGGCAGCTGGGATTTAATGTTAAAAAATGTAAGGTCATGCATTTGGGCTGCAGCAATCCAAGGGAGCAATACAGTATAGGAGGTGAAGTACTTTGTCCACTAAAGAAGAGCGGGACCTAGGCGTGGTTGTGTCTGATGATCTTAAAGTAGCTAAACAGGTGGAAAAGGCGACAGCAAAAGCTAGAAGGATGCTTGGGTGCATACGGAGAGGAATGGCTAGCAGAAAAAAGGAGGTGATAATGCCTCTGTATAAGTCTTTGGTGCGACCTCATTTGGAGTATGGTGTGCAATTCTGGAGACCGCACCTTCAAAAGGATGTGAACAGGATGGAGTCTGTGCAGAGGGTTGCTACCAAAATGATTAATGGGCTTCATTATAAAGCATATGAGGACAGACTTAAGGATCTTAATATGTACACCTTAGAGGAAAGGCGGGATAGAGGTGATATGATTGAGATGTTTAAATACCTCCGTGGCATAAATGTTCAGGGAGAGAGCCTCTTTCAAATGAAAGCAAGTTCTGCTACGAGGGGACATGGGATGAGGGTGAAGGGAGATAGATTCAGGAGTGATATGTGGAAATATTTCTTTACAGAAAGAGTAGTGGATCCGTGGAATAGTCTCCCAGTGGAGGTGGTAGAGATGAGGACAGTAACTGAATTCAAGAAAGCATGGGACCAACACAGAGGATCTCTAAAGGCAAAAAGTGGACTGTTGTAGTTGTTATGGAAGGACAGACTAGATAGGCCATGTGGTCTTTTTCTGTCGTCATATTTCTATGTTTCTAATACCTGTACAAGCTCATTTTCTGTAGTGCTCCTTGCCTCTCTTTTCCTTAATACACAATTTACTGCCAGCCATATCAGCAACCCAACACTTAAATCAGATATTGCAATGTATACACTTAAAAGATACTTGGCAAAATATCGAATAGCACTTTTTGCGGATGATATCATATTATCCCTAGTGGATCCGATTGTATCTCTCCCTGCTGCTATGCAACTTTTTGCTGCCTTTTCTCAGGTCTCAGGGTTCCAGATTAACTACACTAAATCTGAGATTCTAAATGTTGGGTCCCAGATGTGGTCTGCTCGCACCTGAGGGCCACATATCCCTTCCGTTGGGTCACAGGTACCTTATGCTATTTGGGAGTGAATCTAACGGTTGACCGTGCAGCTCTCTATAAGGAAAATTATAACCCACTCCTACAGCAGGTTAGACAGGACCTTGAGTCTTGGGCTGGGCTGATGTTGTCCTGGTTTGGGCGCATTGCGGTGGTTAAGATGGTGGTTCTTCCGAAGTTCCTATACCTCTTTCAGGTACTCCCTAACCTGCTCCCACGGGGAGTTTTGGCTACTTGGCAGGCAATGCTGATGAAGTTTATATGGCGATTCCGTCGACCCCGCATAGCACGTCAAACTCTATATATGCAGACCCACCGTGGAGGTATGGGGATGCCCAACCTCCAATGGTATTATATGGCGGCGCAATGTCGTGCGGGAGTGGATGGACACTGACAGTCCCAAGTGCTGGGTTCAGTTGGAGCACTGTCTTTCGGGAGGGGAGGGACTGGGAGATAGGCTGTGGCTCGGTTCTGGACTGCGAGGAGGCCCGCGCTCAAATAACCCCTATATCCTGCACACTCTCCAATGCTGGGGACAGGTCTTTTCGGTCTCAGAGGACAGAATTGACTCCCCTAGCGCCCATTGTCGATAACATTTTGTTTCCCCCAGGGATGAGTGATCAGGTATTTCGAGTGTGGGGGCATAGGGGACTTAGCCGAGTTGGACACCTGTTTGATGAGGAACGGCTGCGCTCTTTTCAGGCCCTTCAGGAAGATTTTGAGCTGCCTGATTGTCATGTCTTCCAGTATACGCAAGCGGTTCATTGGGTACGGGCCCGGGCTGTTTGCTCTCAGGTTGCTCGTGCCTTGTCAGATGTTGAACGCTTGTGTGAAGGGAGCACCACTACGAAAGGTCTTATTGCTGCCTTGTATGCTCACCTACAAGAGCAGCATTCGGGACTCGGGAAGCATAGGGAGCAGTGGAATCGCAACCTGACTCTTAATTATTCGGAGCAACGCTGGGAGCAGATTGAGGGTAGATTGTGGAAAAGCTCGGTGGCTGTTAATGCTCGCGAAACTAATTATAAAATTCTCTACCGATGGTACATGACGCCTGAGCGGATTGCGTGTGCATATCCTGGGGCTTCCGCCCTGTGCTGGCGGAATTGCGGACTGAGGGGCACCTTGGCACACGTCTGGTGGTTCTGTCCTCGTATTCGCACCTTCTGGAGGGGGATCCAGTATCGCTTAAAACAGTTGGTTGGGCTGCACATTCCCTGGGATCCGGGTATCTTTCTTTTTGGTGTGAATGTTCCGGGAGCCAGAGCCCCTCAGCTAGCCCTGATTCGACATGGTCTGAATGCGGCTCGGCTGACGTTGGCGGCTGCTTGGAAGCAGACCCTGGCACCCTCCTTTTCTAATTGGTTGGAGCGGATGTGGGACACGTATGCCATGGAGCGTGGGGTGGCAGCTGGAAAACTGCGCCTGCCTCAGTTTGAACGAGTGTGGGAACCTTTTATTTTGAAGTACAGTTCTTGACTGCCCCAGGACCCACTACGCTCCCTGGCTATGCTGACTATGCACAATCCTGAGAGGTGTTGTCTTTGGGCATCTTTTCCATTCCACATGACCTAATATAGTACTGCTCTCTCACCAATCTTATTAAGCATGGAGAGTTTTAGCACAAGGCAGGGGGTGGGGGGTGGAGGGTGGGTAGGGTGGTTTGGGACTGTTACAGAGCAATACGCGGGGAGTAGGGGATTTAAAAAAAAAAAAAACCAAAAAAAAAAAAGGGGGGGCTAGGCATTTTGCTTGTGAGTTCTCAATTGTCTTGCTTGTTCATGTATTTTGTTTGCAACTCATGACCTTACTGTTTCTCTGTAATTTTGTGTTGCCTTTAAATAAAAAAAAAGATACTTGGCAAGATGCAGGTATCAATACTTACCATGCTTCATCATCACAGTTAGGAATCGTACAATAACCTTTGAGCATGGCCTAATAAGAACCTGGCGTTTTCCTCGTTTCTCTGCATTATTGATGCTCTTAAGAGCATCTGCAAGAACATTCATACGCACCATGGTGCCTGTCAGAAGAGAAATACAGGCAAATGATTAATTTACTACATTGATTCAATCACTTTTCACCAACTAAGGGGCTTCCTTTCACATTCTTACTTTAGTATGCAAGGAACAGGAGCAGTACAATATTTGCCTACGATTATGAATCGTTCAAGGCATTTGGGCATCTTCTCTTTGCTATGATTCAAGCAACACTAGCTCAACATATGCTCTTTCATTTATAATCTGTTGGGCATAGTGGAAGTAATCTAGGTCACTTGCTAGATATTCCTATTAAAGTATTTTGGGTGCTATTCCCTGTCCCCCCCTCCCCCAATTTCCTGCAGCAGCTCAGAAGTAGGTCCCAAAGCAAGTGTTAGATCATTCTGTGGTACATTAATTCCTAAAGAGTGTCATGTTAGGAAATATAGTTTGTACAATATGAGAAGGGGGAGGGAATGTGCATGTGTATACTGTTACGCTTCATTTGTTTTTGTTCCTGGAGATTTCTGAAGAAATCACTTTTCCAGGGATACTAATGGGAAGGGGGGTTGGGACTATACATATTTTGCTGTTCCTGGGTAATTTTTTATAATTTATTGTCTTTTATAGATTGTTTTTATACATTTTTATTTTGTACATCACCTTGTGATTCAGAAAAGCAATTGATAAATATGTATTATTTCTTCATTCCAACATACAATGTTATTTCTTTTGCCAGCCTTGTCTAAATAATTTATTTTGCTTCATTTGGAATTCTATGGGTTGAAATTTCAGGCACTGGGAGAGGAGACAGAGGGAGGACTGGTAATGTGGAAAAAGACAATTATGGAAAGATAAGGTAAGAATAAGAAGAAACAAGGGGACAGAAGAATTCTTGGATCTTGGGTGGGTGTGAATTCAAAACAAAGGACAGGAAGGGGTCTCTCCCCATCACATCTATGCCCTCTTTCCCTTTGTATCCCCATCCCAAGTGACTATACACACCAACCACCCTGTCCCACCTCCCATTTCACATAAACCTTGATCCCTTGCCTCAGTTTTGTAAACACAGTATCCCCTATGTCCTTATTTTACACATTCCCATGCCCAAAGCTCCTCACACACCCACCATATACTCAGCTAATATCACAGTACAGTCCCTTTATTATGACCGCCACCCTAGCCCTTGTATAACAAATCTGCCTCCTTTATCAGACAGCAAGACAGGCCACCTCCTCCTCAGTTGGCCCCTGTGGCCTGACTGCTGGATTTGAAACATGAAAGTCAATAAAGCAGCTGTCAGCTCCAGAGCACAGACACAGCCCAAAATGCTTCCACATCGATGCAGGAGGGAGAAATCAGCTGGAGTGAAAAACACATCACCAAACAGCTTACATCTCCCCCATTGTGGCCAGCCCTTGATCTTTAACAATTTCATGGGAGAATACCACAGAAAGGAGTGGATGTTGCAGCTTTTCCTGAGCCAATAAATCCCGAGAGATGGGATGTCCTGGCTCTTTGACAACAACATCTTCTGCCAACAAATACCAGCTTAATAGTTTGCGATTACAAAGAGATATGATCACCGTTTATAAAATCATGAGTGGTCTAAATGGGAAAAGTTTTTAACTTTCCAAAACACACAAAAGCAAGAGAACACGCCATTTAAAACAAGTCAGAGAAAGTTGTGGGATTTTTTTTGGTTTTGCAGTACATAACAGAACGACGAAAAGTACAATGACGCATGCAAGGAAATAGAAGCAGAAACTATTAGAGGAAGAACAAGATTGGCTTTCCTAAAGCTATGAGAGTTAAAGAAAAGGTTCCAGCCTTGAACTGGAATGTTACAACATGCTCAAGGTTCTATGTTGAATGATGCTGATAAGATCAAGAAAAGGTGGAAGGAATATACAGAGTTTTTATATGATAAAGATAAAGTGGACTAACAGCCGTTTCAACCTGTACCTTATGATCAAGGACCATTGGTGATGAAAGAAGAAGTTGAAGCAGCATTGAAAGCCTTATCAAAGAACAAAGCACCAGGCATTGATAGCATTCCCATAGAAGTATTACAGCAATCTGAGTGGCCTAGTGGTTGGGGCAAGGTACTTCAGGCCGGAAGGTCGGGGGTTCAAATCCCACTAGAGGACAGCAACCTTGGGCCGGAAGGACCGGGGTTTCTAGTCTCACAGGTGCTCCTTGTGGTCTTGGGCAAGCCACTTAACCCTCCATAGCCCATGTTCCCTGTAAAATAGTTCTCCACGTTATAATGCCCTGTTCAATGTAATTTCAGTTCGTTCAATGTAAACCACACTGATGCACAATAGCACGGTATATAAGAGAATGTAAATAAAAATCTGATGCAGCTGTTACCATACTTACAAGGCTCTGCCAAGAAATATGGAAGACATCATGGCCAACTGACTAGAAAAGATCTGTGTTTATACCAATACTAAAGAAAGGTGATCCAACTGACTGTGGAAATTAATCGCACAATCGCTCTGATCCCACATGCCAGCAAGATTCTACCGAAGATTATTCAAAAGAGACTACAACCATAGCTGTAACAAGAACTACCTGAAGTGCAAGCAGGGTTCAGGAAAGGGCGAGGAACGAGAGACATCATTACGGATGTGAGATGGATCCTTGAAAAGACTAAAGAATACCAAAGGGATATCTATTTGTGCTTTATCGACTATAGCAAGGCTTTTGACTGTGTAAACCATGAGAAACTCTGGGCCACATTAAGAAGCTTGGGTATACCAGAACACCTGATCGTTCTCTTGCACAATCTGTATATTGATAAAGAAGCCACAGTTCGAACGGAACAAGGAGAAGCTGAATGGTTTAAAATAAGCAAAGGTGTAAGACAAGGCTGCATACTTTCCCCCTACCTGTTTAATTTATATGCAGAACAAATCATGAGGAGGAGGATTGTACAAAGACAACAGAGGTGTGAAGATTGGTGGAAGACAACAACCTTCGCTATGTTGATGATACCACATTACTGGCTGAAAGTGAAGATGATCTGAAACATTTGCATCTCACAATCAAAGAACAGTCTCAAAATGGGCCTGCACCTTAATGTAAAGAAGACAAAGATCATGACAACTGGCATAATCAACAGGTTCATCATTGAAGGAGAAGAAATTGAAATTGTGAACAACTTTAACCTACTTGGATCAACTATCAATAAAGAAGCAACAAGCAGTCAAGAAATCAAGACGACACATTGCTCTTGGCAGAATGGCTATGAAAGACCTAGATAAGATTCTCAAGAGCAGAGATTTCTCTCTCCATACAAAGATTCGACTTGTTCAAGCCATGGTATTTTTAATAACATCATATGGATGTGAAAGCTGGACAGTGAAAAAGACAGGAAGAAAATTGATGCCTTTGAATTATGTATGGTGCTGGCGGTAAATACTGTGCATACCATGACAAACCAGTTGGTATTAGAGGAGATCAAACCTAAGCTTTTTTTAGAAGCTCAGAAGACAAGACTTCAAACTTTCATACTTTGGACACATCATGCGAAGAGAGAGATCATTAGAGAAAAAGACATCATGCTTGGCAAGACAGAAGGTCAACGCAGATGAGGAAGGCCAGCAATGAGATGTATTGATACAGTAACAGCAGCTACGGGTACCACTCTGTCAATAATGAGCCGCCTGACTGAAGACGGAACACAATTTAGGATAGCTATCTGGAGGGTCACCATAAGTCGACTCCGACTCGACAACACTTAACAACAAGCAGCAGTGGAATCTGTTGCTAGAGGCATGATCAAGACAACATAGCAGGATTTAAAAAAATAAAAAAAAAAGCTCAGACCAGTTCCTAGAGGAAAAGTTCATTAAAAATAATTAGACAGACTTGGGAGAGCCTTTGCTCATCCCTGGAAATTAATTATGAGAAATCTACTTTTTAGGGCCCGCTAGGTACTTGTGGCCAAGCTTGGTTAATACTTTCTGAAAAATTGTTCTAAACCTGCTACCAGTTTTACAGTGTCTCCTAGTCCTTCGATGTCACTAAAGAGACATACAACTGAACCAAACAAAACTTTTCTGAAACAACGAAAGACAATAAAAGCAAACTGTGAATACCAGCACAAGACCAGCAATTATGTATAAAGTGGTTTATCAGGCATTTTACCACTATGGTTGCACAGTACAGGAAAAAAGACGATTCACAGCTCCACATGACACTGTGTGCAGCCTTCGGCCGCTCGATCACAGGCTTAGCAGCTATCACAAACTGACACCCCCGCTCCTCCAGGTTATTTCTTTCCTAGGATCTCGCAGATCTGTCTCTGAGGAACACGAATAACGGCAGGCCTTAACAACCGTTTGCACATCCTAGGCAGCTGCTTCTAGCTCCTACATTCCAGTAGAAAGGAAGAGACGGGCAGCATCCCAGCTTCTTCTCACAACTTTTCCTCCTGTAAATCCCGAACAGTTCTCCAGAGTAGGAGACTCCGGTCGGCACATACTGTAGATTGTTTCTCGTTGAGTAAATGCATGAGAGCGTACAGGATGTTTCTGATATTAGACAGATAACAGAGTGACCCCCAGCTCGACTTACTCACCAGATCTGCAATATGGCGGAAAAGGGAAGGGAAGAAAAAGCGCAAGGAGATTTGGGAACTTTTTTTGCTCTCGCGAGACGCCTGAAATACAAATCGCGCGCGCCCCACGTAATGCGTAGACGACGATTACCGAGATAGTTCAACCGGGTAGCCAGCCCATAAAACAGTGATTAATGATGAACTGGCAATTTATTCAGTTCCAATGCATAAATAAATACATTTTGAAGTGATTCCTACTCGACAAAACAGTTGTATTATATTGTGATATTTTTGTAGTGTTCTTTTTTGGATCGGTATTTAATATTAATGTCTTGTATCTAGTAGCAACCAGATGGTTACTATACGTCATTAGCATTGGCGCTCGTTGAATGCTTCAGGAAACGGTCGAGAGACAACTAACTCTTCTAACAACTGATTCGCTAACGAAGGTGAAGCGGTGATTTTTTTGAATGAATTGTAACTTTCTTCGAGGTTAATGGAACGGAGAGTAAAATCAAGTCCGACAAATCAATAAACTTTCAAGCAGTTTCATAAGTGACTGTGATGATGGTACTGACGTCTAAACCGGAAGAACGGTTATATGACAAGTGTCTTTGGGAATAGGAACTTGCTTTCGTGTTAATTGCTGTAAATAGCTACACTAAAGATTCTGGCTGATCGCTCCATTCTCTTTTCGTGACTTGCCGACTTTGGGTGTTGTCCTGAACTAGTTCCTTCATTCCTCGCTAATCGCTCCTTTTGGATCTTCCGCCTCCTTTTCCTACTCTTGTACTTGAGGACAGTAGCAGACCTACAATTTTGGGGCCTGAAGCTTGAACTGTTATGGGGGCTCCTTCGCCACCAGGTCTGGGTAACCACTGTTATCTTCTTCAATTAGGTTGTTCCACTACAGATCACATTTTTTTTTAATTTAACCACTACATCTCAGAACGCTTTTTCATTTACGGCTAGCCTATACGATACTTTAAAAACAATTTAATTTGTATTTTATCTATTATTTTGTATTGATTTATATTCTATTATTATTATTTTATTTTATTTTATTTAAAAAAAAAACACTCTCATACCGTAGACCCAAAATTTTTAATTTTCCAGGCCAAGCCCAAAACGCTCCGGATCCAAAATTCTAACTAAATATTCCTATCAAATGGTATAAAATACATGACCACAGCAGAAGGAAAATCACTATTAGAACATATTGAATAAGACAGGTACAATTTTCCTGAAATATGCAAAAATTAACCCGGCTGCAGAATGTAGATTAAAAATTTAAAGTAGGCCTTCAAAGGGTGAAGCAATGTGGACAAAAGTTGCTTCTAGGGCCCCTCTGGGATTATGAATCTTAGGCTTCATTAATTTCACAATAGATCTGTCCCTGCTTGTGGAGGTCCCCAAGGTTCTGTTCCGTCACATCTTCTTTTCAATAACTTCCTTAGCTATCATCCAACTGTTCAGCTTATCAGCTTACTATTATGCAGATAACATACTATTGGTTCTTCACACTCACCCCATGATTCCAGACTTCACACAAGTAAACAACTGCCTTTCTTCGGTAGCAACTTGGCTAGCACGTAATCATCTCAAGCTTAAACAGAAAACTGTAGCCATTTGGCTTTCTACTTCCACAGTAATCCCCTCTCTGTCACTAGTACTCCATAATTCCCCTGTTGCACTGACTTCTTCCCTTAAATAGCTGGGTGTTATCCGTATTAGCCATTATAAAACATGCCTATTATTCACTCCATAAGATTTGATCCATTAACCCTTTTCTTTCATTGTCTTGCCCTTACCACTTTGCTCCTCAGTTTAGTTATTGCTCTTATCAATTATCATAACATAGTTATGGTTGGTATCCCCAATTATTAGATAAAGAGATCACAGTTCATCCAAAACTCTTTCATTAAGACTTCTATCACAAGCTTCCAGATTTGATCATATGACATCCATGGATGGCCCAAAGGTTTTTGCCACTCCAAGCAGAAACCCCAGTCACACTGCCCCTCTCCCCCTCCCCCTCCCCATGCCATACTGCCAATTCCTTCTTGTGGGGGGGGGTGGGGGGAGAGGGGCAGGGGCAGGGGCAGGGGCAGTATTTTAAATGCAGTGACAGTGTTGCCCATGGTAGGCTATGTGCTTCAGCACATGTGGCCTGCCGCTTCTGAGCCCCCTCCAACAGTTACATCAGAGGGGGATCAGAAGCGGCAGGCCATGTGTGCCAAAGCACATGGCCTGCCACAGGCAATAAAGTGGTGGCACAAAACTACCCAGCAGGGTTGGCCATCCTAGGCACCCACCTAGTGGATGGGACAGCTCTGATCACACTATTATTTAAATAAACAATGGCTGCTCATACAATTCAGGATACAGAATAGAATTTTGCAATTGCTCCACAAGGCACTATACACTGGTGTTCCCTCCTATCTTTCTTCTTTGACTATTCTCCACACACACCCCCATAGGGCCTTTGTTCCATCCACACCAACTTTCTCTTCCTTCCATCTGCTACTCAAGCCTGGTCCAAGTCCACAAGGAACTCCACATTGTTTCCTAGCTCCTCACCTACAGAATGATCTCACCCCATCCATCGGCTTAGAATCCTCCACAAGCAGGGGAATGCAGCTGCACTTGATAGGTATGTCCAGAACTGAAAGCCACCTCAGAGTCTGTACTGTTGCTGGTGAGATTGTTGCTTAGGAAGCAAAAAGGTTCCTGAGAACCACTTGGCCGGAGGAGCAGTCCAAGCTGTAGTGTTTGGTAAAAGTATGAATGGAAGTCCAAATGGCTACCTTGCAGATGTTTTGGGCTGAGACAGAGGACTGTGTGGCACAACAGAAGCAGAGGATTGCTATTGCACCTAGGTGTAGCAGAAAGATATGTAGGAGGAAATGGATTTCTTGGATACCGGTCATCCTGGATTATTAAAGGTTAGAACAATCCGCAAGGAAGTTCATACATCCTTGCGTGGGTAGAGGTAGAACAAAAAGGCCCATTAACAGTCCAGCATGTGAAGGGCTTTTTCCAGAGAATCCACTAGATGACTGGGGGGAAAATACAGTGGTAGAACAATGGCTTGATTGAGATGAAAGAGGGAGACAACCATTGGGAGGAATTTCAGATGTGTACACAGGACTACTTTTAATTGTGGAAAAAGTGTAGTTACTCACCTATAACAGGTGTTCCCTAGGGACAGCAGGTATCAGTCCTTACATATGAGTAATGCTGACAGAGCCCTCATGCAGAGCAAATCCCCAGCATTCAGAGAAAGCCTTTGGGAGTTGCTATCACGCATGTGCGGTTCCCTTCCCGGCCAAGGGCACCATCTTGCTCAGTCAAATAACATAGCTAAAAGACAGCAAAAAGAACAAAATGTAATAGGACTGCAACTCCAAGGGGAGGAGGGAGGGTCGTGAAGACTTATTTCTACTGTCCCTGGAGAACACCTGTTACAGGTAACTACGCTTTCTCCAGGAACAAGCAGGAAGTCAGTCCTCACATATAGGATTCCCCAGCTATAAGCTACCGAGAACCCACAGTTAAAAAGGCTCCCTCTACAAGAGCCGCAATAGAGATCCAAACTAAAGGAATAGCACTCTGCTAGCCTGAACACAGAAGGGGCAGCGGGCAGGAGTTGCCTAGACCTCAAAAAGGATACAGAGTGGCTGAAGGCACTGTCCCGTCGGGACTCCCTGTCCAGGCAGTAATGTGTTGCGAAAGTCTGACTCAAAGACCAGGTGGCAGCCCGGCAGATGTCTGCCAAAGGAACAGCGTGCAAATGAGCCACTGATGCCGCCATGGCCCTGACCCTCCAGTGGAAGCCTGGCAGCCTTGTATGCCCAGGCAATGCAGTCTGCCTCACAGGTAGACAGCATACGCTTAATTCTCCAGGAACAAGCAGGAAGTCAGTCCTCACATATGGGTGACGTCAGTGCCAACGGAGCCCTCATACGGAGCAATTCCCCAGCTTTCAAAGCAAGCCTTTGGAATTGCATCACGCATGCACGATCCCCTTCCTGCCCAAGGGTGCCATCTTGCTCATTCTCCCTTTTTCCATGGAGCCCAACGGACATAGTCCAACATCCCTCATGGAAAAAGTGTCTCAAAACTCCAGAAGAATTTTGTTTTTTCTTCGGCCCAGTTCGACGCCGCTTCCCCTTCCCACCTCAGAATCGGTACACCGCTATCAAGTCCGGTCTTATTTTCTGTTTTTGTCCTTCATGACTAGCATTCACGCTTTTATTCTTTTTCACTGGCAGCCCGGTCTTTCGACCTCGCAGGGGCCCTTTTTCCCCGATGGCTGTCAGCGAGTTTAAAAAGTGTGATCAGTGTAAAAAATTAATGTCTCTCATCGACACATATGACTGCTGTCTCCGCTGCCTCGGAGCCAGCCATGACCCAAAGGCCCGTGGCCCATGCAGCAAAATGTTCTCTAAGGCACTTAGAAGTAGGCAGCAGCAGCGTGAAAGGATTTTCTGAGTCCAAATCCAGCCAGATCTGGACATCAGAAGCCTGGACGTCTCGGGAGCTGACTCCGAGCATCGTCGTGGGTTTTCTAAACAGGGGTCTCCCTCGCGGGAACACTGGAGAAAGAAGAAACCTGTGAGGGCGGCATCGGATGCCTCCGATCGGCCTGGGCCCCCACAGACCAGGTCACGGAGTTCTGACCGCCACCCCAGGTCCTCGGAGCCAAAGCGCCCTGCAAAGTACCTCGCACAGAGCCAGAGACGCCGAGGAAGGTAACTGCTGTTGTCCTCGTTGACTCTCCTCCGGGAGGACCGGCATCAGGACCCGAGCCGGAGCCTGCGGAGTCTTCTGAGCTCGGTCTCAGGATGACAGCCTTGGAGCACAGCATGTCTGCCTTCATGCAGCAGCAGCAGCAGCAGGCACTGATGGCCAGTCTCACCAGTCCAGCTGCCCTGACCACCGCGACCTCGATGTCCAAGTCAACCCCAGAGGAGGAGCCTCGAGCTGAAGAGCTCAATCTCCTCCAGTATGATTTTCCCCCTCAGGAAGCCCTTACAGCAGGGGTGGGCAATTCCAGTCCTGGAGGTCCACAGACCAGTCAGGATTTCATGATGTCCCTAATAAATATTCATAGACATATTTCCATACAATGGAAGGCAGTGGATGCAAATAGATCTCATGAATATTCATTAGGGACATCATGAAAACCTGACTGGTCTGCGGCCCACCAGGACCAGAACTGCCCACTCCAGCCTTACGGTACTGGTTCCTCTGATGTTAGAACGGCTGATGCTCCGCATGTGGGAGTCACCAGCCTCAATGCCAGTTCTCAACAAACAGGTCAATTCCATATATCAAGTCCGAAAGAGCCCTGGTTCCAGAAGGCACAGCTGCCGCACAACTCCACGGTTGTGGAATCGTCCATTCACAGGCTCAAGAGCCAGAAAACACACTCATCGGTGGCCCCTGGCAGGGAGGCCCGGAACCTAGACACCCTCGGCAGAAAGTGCTACCAGGGCTCGATGCTATCATGCCGTGTCCAAACATACCAGCTGTACATGGGCATGTACTTGCGAGACCTGGCAAAGGAGATTGCCGGGTTCTCTGCTGGCCTCTCCGAGGAACCTTTGCAGCATTTCAAGAACTTGTCCACTGGGATTCGGGAGTGCTCTAAGTTTATGTCTCGAGCAGCCTATGACGGCTTCGAGGCTTTGGCCTGGGTAGCCGCAGCCGGCATCGGTGCCCGATGCCAGGTGTCGCTAATGTCGTCAGACCTAGAGCCATGGGTTCAGGACAAGTTGGTCGATGTCCCTTGCCAAGGTGACAACCTTTTTGGCAAACCTATGACTGAAAAGGCTGCTGAAATCGAGACCGAGTACTTGACCCGAACAAGACTCTCCAAAAAGACCTCTGCCCCTTCCAAAAAGGGCCCGGGTAAAAAGTCCTTTTTTCCCCAAGGAAGGGTACTGCTTACCGCAACTACCACACTCACCAGGCCTCCCCGGCTCCCCAGCAGGGGCAGCAGGCCAAGTAACAGGGCACGGCCCACGTAAGCAGAAGACCCCCAAGCCCCAGGCACTGGCTCCTTCCCAACCAGGGGTGAGGCCTTGCACAGGAGGAAGGTTGGCACTATACGCCCACAGGTGGCCTGCAATCATCACTGATGCCTGAGTCTTACAAATAGTCCAGAAGGGCTATTTGCTCCACTTCAACCAGTTACCTCCCTCCTACTTTCCAGGAGAGCCTCTCAGACCCCCCTCTACACAGAAACCTCCTCTTACAGGAGTTGTCCGGTCTTCAAGAGGATCGGGCGGTGGAGCCGGTGCCCCACAGCCTGCTAGGACAAGGCTTTTACTTGAGGTATTTCCTGATACCAAAGAGAACAGGAGGCCTAAGGCCCCATCCTCGACCTGCGAAGCTTAAACAAGTTCCTGGTGAGGGAAAAGTTCAAGATGCTTTCCCTTGGAATATTGCTGCCTTACCTCCACCAGGGAGACTGGCTATGCTCTTTAGACCTGAAGGATGCTAATACGCACATCCTCATACATCCAGACCACAATCTCTCAGATTTGTAGTGGGAGGAAACCATTTTCAGTACAGAGTACTTCCATTCAGCCTAGCCTCTGCCCCCAGAGTGTTTACCAAATGTCTGGCATTAGGAGCGGCTTTCCTCAGGAACCAGGGAATTTTTGTCTTCCCGTACCTGGACGACTGGCTCATCAGGGCCCCGTCGCCTCAAGAAGCCCAACAGGCCACAGCTCGCACTATCAAAATGCTGCAGCATCTAGGCTTTGTCATAAATCAGGCAAAGTCCACTTTGCTCCCCACTCAAAATTTACAGTTCATAGGGGCAAGGTTAGACACCCTTCAAGTGAAGCCCTACCTGCCAGAGGGCAGAGCACAGAGGCTTCGGGAGCTGGTGCACCAAATCAGCCACAAGTCTCAGATATCAGCGAGGCACTTTCTACACCTTCTAGGACACATGGCCTCCACTGTTCATGTGACCCCAAACGCCTGTCTCCACATGAGGACAGCTCAGTGGTGCCTCAGAGATCAGTGGACACAAGCCACAGGAAGACTCCGAGACAGGATCAGAATGTCCAAGCAACTACTGAAGTCGTTGACCTGGTGGCTTCAGCCATCCAACCTGCTCGAGGGAGTACCTTTCCAGCCTCCCTCGTACACAAGAGTACTGACGGCAGATGCATCCCTGCTGGGCTGGGGAGCCCATTGCCAGAACTTATGCACTCAAGGGTTGTGGTCTCCTCTAGAGAAGACGCAACAAATCAACGTCTTAGAGCTCCAGGCGATACACCTCGCTCTTCAGACCTTCTCTCATGTTCTCTCACATCAGTCTGTCCTAGTACAAACAGACAACCAGGTAGCTATGTTCTACATGAACAAGCAGGGAGGGACAGGGTCCCGCATCGTGTGTTAGGAGACACTGGACCTCTGTTCCTTTGCAATTCGACAAGGTATGTCTCTCAAAGCAGTTTACCTGCTGGATCAGCAGAACTACCTAGTGGACAAGCTAAGCAGAATTCTCCAACCTCACGAGTGGCAACTGAATCCGGAAGTAGCCCAGCAGATCTTCCAGTACTGGGGACATCCAGTCAGATCTCTTTGCCAGTCCGCAGAATCATCAGTTGCACAACTTTTGCTCCAGCCACACCACCAATGGATGGCTGCAGATGCTTTTCTGATTTTCTGGTCCCACACCTCTGGTGACCCGGACTCTATTCAAAATCCTTCGAGACAAGGCCTCGGTCATCCTGGTAGCCCCCAGATGACCACAGCAACCTTGGTTTCCGCTTCTCCAGCTGGCAGTAGAAACCCCACTCCCTCTGGGGACGCAGCCCGACCTCCTGTCCCAGGAACAGGGCTATATCTTACACCCCAACCTCAGGTCCCTCAACCTGATGGCATGGCTGCTGAAAGGGTAGTGCTGGCTTCTCTCCTCCTGCCTAAGAACGTGGAAGAAGTGCTACTGGCCTCAAGGAGGCAGTCCACTAGGAAAACCTATGCCTTCAAGTGGCGTAGGTTTGAAGTATGGTGTAATCAGCACAACGAGAACCCTTTCTCTTGTCTAGTACCAGTAGTATTACTGTACTTGCTTCACCTCTCAGAATTAGGCCTCAAGTCTAACTCTGTCCAGGTCCACCTGAGTGCTCTTGTCGGCACACCACTCTCCAGTGGAAGGACAACCTCTGTTGGTTCACCCCTTGGTGTCCAGATTCCTCAGAGGTCTACTCCTACTAAAACCCCCGGTTCGTCCTCCGGCAACCAAGTGGGATTTGAATGTGGTCTTGCAACAGCTTACTCGCCCACCTTTTGAGCTGATGTCTGCTTGCCATCTGCGCTTCCTCTCCTGGAAGGTGCTCTTCCTGGTGGCACTCACATTTACCAGACGAGTGAGTGAACTACAAGCTCTTGTGTCAGAAAAACCGTACGCATGGTTTTATAGGAACAGGGTGATCCTGCGCACCCATCCCAAGTTTCTTCCAAAAGTGGTCTCTCCATTCCACCTCAACCAAGAGGTGGTTCTTTCAACATTCTTTCCCAGGCCGCATGCCAGCCGGGCAAAGACAGTGCTGCATACCCTTGATTGTAAGAGGGCACTAGCCTTCTACCTGGAATGTACACAGGGACATCAAAAGACGACCCGGCTCTTCGTCTTTTATGACCCCAGTAAACTGGGGCTACCTGTCTCCAAGCGCAGGTTGTCCACCTGGGTGGCAGACTGCATTGCCTGGCCGTACAGGGCGGCCGACCTCCCGTTGCAGAGTCAAATAACGGCCCACCATGTCAGGGCTAAGGCCGCATCAGTGACTCACTTCCACTCTGTTCCGCTGGCAGACATCTGCCAGGCCGCAACCTGGTCTTCAAGCAAGACTTTTGCAGCCCATTACTGCTTGGATGGAGAGTCCCGACGGGACAGTGCTTTCGGCCAGGCGGTACTCCGTAACTTATTTGAGGTTTAAGCAACTCCTACCCTCCAGCCCTCTGGTGTCAGGCTACCAGGGATGTGGCGTCTCCGCTGAATTCCTATCACAGCTTCTGCGGCTCTTCTAGAGGGAGCAATTTTCAGCTAGGGGTTCTCGGTAGCCTATAGCTAGGGAGTCCCATATGTGAGGCCGGATGGTATACATCCAAGGGTGTTGAAAGAACTGAAATATGAGATTGCAGAACTGCTATCAGTAATCTGTGAACTATCATTAAAATCATCTCTAATACCTGAAGATTGGAAGATCGCCAATGTAACACCAATTTTTAAAAAGGGTTCCAGGGGTGATCCGGGAAACTACAGACCGGTGAGCCTGACGTCAGTACCGGGAAAAATGGTAGAAACCATCATAAAGAATAAAATTACTCAGCATGTAGATAGTCACAACCTAATGGGAGACAGCCAACATGGCTTTAGACAAGGAAGATCTTGTCTTACTAATCTGTTATGTTTTTTTGAAGGAGTGAATAAACAGGTGGACAAAGGTGAGTCGGTTGATATTGTGTATCTGGACTTTCAGAAAGCCTTTGACAAGGTCCCTAATCAGAGACTTTTGGCAAAACTAAAGAGTCATGGGATAGGAGGCAGTGTACTATTGTGGATCAGGAACTGGTTAAAAGATAGAAAGCAGAGGGTAGGGCTAAATGGCCAATTTTCCCAATGGAGAAAGGTGAATAGTGGTGTACCCCAGGGATCTGTGCTGGGTCCGCTGCTTTTTGACATATTCATAAATGAAGTGGAATAACGAGTGAGGTTATCAAATTTGCAGATGACACAAAACTATTTAAAGTTGATAAAACCCAAGAGGATTGTGAAAAATTGCAAGAGGATCTTGATAAATTGGAAGACTGGGCATCAAAATGGCAGATGAAATTTAATGTGGACAAGTGCAAGGTTATGCACCTAGGGAAGAACAACCCAAACTATGGTTACACGATGCAAGGTTCCACATTAGGAATCACCACCCAGGAAAAAGATTTAGGCGTCATTGTGGATACCATGTTAAAACCCTCGGCCCAGTGTGCAGCAGTGGCCAAGAGAGCAAATAGAATGCTAGGTATGATAAGGAAAGGAATGGAAAATAAAACA
Organism: Ichthyophis bannanicus; assembly: GCA_033557465.1. Taxonomy (NCBI): domain Eukaryota; kingdom Metazoa; phylum Chordata; class Amphibia; order Gymnophiona; family Ichthyophiidae; genus Ichthyophis; species Ichthyophis bannanicus. The sequence continues at coordinate 163,298,178 of CM066044.1, read as the reverse complement.
AAAGATATTATAATGCCTCTATATCGTTCCATGGTGAGACCGCACCTTGAATACTGTGTGCAATTCTGGTCGCCATATCTTAAAAAGGATATAGCAATTTTAGAAAAGGTACGGAGAAGAGCCACCAAAATGGTAAAGGGGATGGAAGGATACTCCTATGAAGAAAGGCTAAAAAGGTTAGGGCTCTTTAACCTGAAAAAGAGATGGCTGAGGGGAGATATGATAGAAGTCTATACATTAATGAACGGTGTGGAACAGGTAAACGTAGATCGATTGTTTACGTTATCAGAATATAGAAAGACTAGGGGACATGCAATGAAGCTACAGGGTAAACTATTTAAGACTAATAAAAGAAAATATTTTTTCACTCAACGTGTAATCAAACTCTGGAATTTGTTACCGGAGGATGTAGTAAAGGCTATTAGTGTAGCTGGGTTTAAAAACGGTTTGGACAAGTTCCTGGAGGAAAGGTCCATAAACCATTAAGAAGTGACCGAAAATATCAATGCTTGACCCAGTACAAGCATTGTGGAACTTGTGTCTCTTGGGGAAACTGCTAGGTACATATGACCTAGATTGGCCACTGTTGGAAACAGAATACTGGGCTTGATGGACCTTGGTCTGACCCAGTATGGCATATCTTATGTTCTTATGACTGACCTCCTGCTTGTTCCTGGAGAAAGCGTAGTTACTCACCTGTAACAGGTGTTCTCCAGGAACAGCAGGAATCAGTCCTCATGACCCTCCCTCCTCCCCTGGAGTTGCAGTCCTACTATTGATTTTTATTCATTTTGCCGTCCTTTTAGCTATATCATTTGACTGAGCAAGATGGCACCCTTGGGCAGGAAGGGGATCGCGCATGCACGATGCAATCCCAAAGGCTTTCTTTGAAAGCTGGGGAATTGCTCCGCATGAGGGCTCCATCGGCGCCAACGTCACCCATATGTGAGGACTGATTCCTGCTGTCTCTGGAGAACACCTGTTACTGGTGAGTAACTACGCTATACCACCACTCCCAGCTTACTGGGGTCGTAAGAAACGAAAAGCTGAGAAACCTTCCGATGCGCTTGCATATGCTGTATATAGAAGGCCAACGCCCTCTTACAGTCCAGGGTATGCAGGACCCACTCTGCCCAACTGGCATGCGGCCTGGGGAAAAAGACAGGCAGAACCACCTCCTGCTTGAGGTGGAATGAGGAGACCACTTTCGGAAGCAACTTAGGATACGTGCGAAGCACTACATGGTTCCTATAGAACCTGGTGTAGGGTCTATCTGACACTAGGGCCTGGAGTTCACTCACCCGCCAGGCGGATGTGAGTGCCACCAGGAAAACCACCTTCCAAGAAAGATAGCATAGATGGCAGGTAGCCATCAGTTCAAAGGGCGGCCTAGTAAGCTGCCCTAGCACCACATTCAAATCCCATTCGATCACTGGGTGGCATACCAGGGGTTTCAAGAGAATTAAGCCTCTCAGGAACCTAGAGATCAAAGGGTGGTCGGAGAGAGACTTCTCATCCACTGAAAAGTGGTGTGCCGCAAGGGCACTGAGGTGCACCCTGACAGAGTTGGACTTGAGGCTCAAATCAGAGAGGTTGAGAAGATACTGTAGAACCACCCCTACTGGGCAGGAGAAAGGGTCTACCTTCCGCTCCTTGCATCATGCCGCAAACCACTTCAAGGTGTATGCCCGTCCGGTCGATGGCCTCCATGAGGCCAGTAAGACCACCTCAATATTTTTTGGAAGGAGGAGTGGAGCGAGAATTACCCTTTCAGCAGCCTCGCCATCAAGTTGAGGGAGCTGAGATTCTGGTGCAGCAGACAGCCCCCCTCCTGAGAGAGGAGACGTGGGGAGGGCCCCTCCACTGCCAGCTGCAGGAGAAGCAGAAACCAGGGTTGCCTGGGCCATGAGGGACAATAAGTATGACCCAGGCTCGGTCCTGGAGAATCTTTAACAGTGTCTTGGCTACCAGAGGTGTCAGGGGAAATGCATACAGAAGATCCCCTGACCATGATATCAGAAACGCATCAGTGGCCACCCTGTGCGGGTGGGGTCGCCTGGAGCAGAAAAGAGGCAGCTGGTGATTGTCCGGACTCACAAACAGGTCCATCACTGGCCGCCCCCAGGTCTGGAAGAGCCAATTGGCTACCCCGCGGTCTCTTGTGAGGCTGGAGAATCCTGCTTAGCTTGTCTGCTAGCCAGTTGTCCTGGCTCAGCAGGTAGACTGCTTGGAGACGAATGCCATGCCAGGCTGCAAAGGAGCATAGGACCAGGGTTTCCTGACATAGGGGGCGGGACCCTGTATCAGCCTGTTTGTTCACATAGAACATGGCCACCTGGTTGTCTGCACCAAGACAGATTCGTGGGCCAGGAACTGCTTGAAAGCTTCTAGTGCTAGGCGGTTGGCACGTAGTTCCAAGAAATTGATTTGTTGGGACTTCTTGCTCAGGGACCAAAGTTCCTGAGTATGGAAACCCTGACAATGGGCCCCCCAGCCCAGCAGGGATACATCTGTGGTCAGGCTCCTCGTGTGCAGAGGGACCTGAAAAGGCATTCCCGCCTCCAAGTGATGCGGTTGGAGCCACTAGGCTAGGGACCGTACCAGACACCTGGGTACTTTGACCCTGTCCCAAAGGCGTCCTGAGGCCTGAGACCACTGGTCCCCTCAGGCACCACTGCGCAGTTCGCATGTGGAGGTGGGCATCCGGGGTCACATGGACCATGGAAACCATGTGCCCTAGGAGGCGCAGAAAAAGCCTTGCTGACACTGCAGACTTGTGACTCACTTGCCCTGCCAGAGCCATAAGTCTGCTTGCCCTGTCTGCAGGCAGATAGGCCTTCGCTTGAAGGGTGTTGAGGCTGGCCACAATCAACTCTAGCTGCTGAGTTGGAGTGAGGCTGGACTTGGTGTAGTTGATCACTAGGTGCTGCAGCACCTGGGTGGTGCGAGCTAGGGCCTGGTGGACCTCGGTGGCCAAGGACCCTCTGATGAGCCAGTCGTCAAGGTAGGGGAATACAAAAACCTCTTGGAGCCTGAGAAAGGCGGCCACCACAGCTAGGCACTTTGTGAACACCCTGGGGGCCGAGGCCAGGCCGAAGGGAAGTACCCTGTACTGGTAGTGATTGCCCCCCACCACAAAGCATAGATAATGCCTGTGGGCTTGGGTGTATTGGATGTGTGTATATGCATCTTTCAGGTCTAAGGAGCATAGCCAGTCTCCCTGGCGGAGGAAAGGCAGCAATATTCCAAGGGAGAGCATCTTGAACTTCTCCCTCACCAGGAATTTGTTGAGGTTGCGCAGGTCGAGGATGGGTCTGAGGCCTCCTGTCCTTTTTGGCACCAGAAAGTACCTGGATTAGAAACCTCTTCCCTGCAAGTGGTGGGGCACTGGTTCTACCGCCTGATCCTCGAGAAGACCTGCTAACTCCTTCAGAAGAAGTCCCAGTGAAGTGGAGACCTGATGGTCTCTCCTTGAAAATAGTGAGGAGGCACCTGGGCTAGGTGAAGAAGATAGCCCTCTTGGACTACCTGCAAGACCCAGGCATCGGTGGTGATGGCTGTCCACCTTGGGCATACAGAGCAAGCTGGCCTTGTGTGATCTGCCTTTCTCCTGTGGGAAGAGTGGCCATACTGTAAGAGTCAAAAGCCACTGCCAGGCTTGGCCGGAACCGGTGCCTGGGTTTTGGGGCTTTTCTGCTTACGCGGTTCATGCCCCTGTCCCTTGGCCTGCTGCCCTTGTTGGGGGAGCCGGGGAGGCCTGATAAGGGGGGTAGCTTTGGTAAGCAGTAACCTTCCTTGCGTAAAAGGGCTTTTTACCCAAGCCCTTCTTGTGAGAAGGGGCAGAGGTTTTCTTGGAGAGCCGTTTCCTCATCATGTACTCGGTCTCCAACTTTGCGGCCTTGTCGGTCATGGGCTTGCCAAAGAGATTCTCCCCTGGCATGGGACATCGATCAACTTGTCCTGAACCCGTTGTTCAAGGTCCGACGACTGCAGCCATGCCTGGCAGCATGTACCAATGCCAGCCACGGCTACCCAGGCCACCGACTCAAACCCATCAAAGGCCACCCAAGAGATAAACTTTGAGCACTCACGGACAGCTTTAGACAGGCCCTTGAAGCGCTGCAAAGGTTACTTGGAGAGACCAGCCGAGAACCCGGCGAGTTCCTTCGCCAGGACCCTCAGGTACATGCCCATGTACAGTTGGTAGGCCTGGATCCAACAAGTCAGTATTGAACCCTGGAAGCACTTCCTGCCAAGGACATCCAAGTTGCGGGCCTCCCTACCGGGAGGCACCAAGGAATGCATCTCCTGGCTCTTCAGCCGGCGCATGGCTGATCCCACAACCATGGAGTTGTGCGGCACCTGCAACTTCTGAAACCCAGGGCTCTGGCAGACTCGATACATCGAGTCGAGCCACTTGCTGACCACTGGCACCGATGCCGGTGTCTACCACATGCGGAGCATCAGCCGTTCCAGGATCGGAGGCATGGGTACAGTAAGAGCCTCCCAAGGAGGGGCCTCATACTGGGGGATCTCGAGCTCGTCAGCTCGAGGATCATTCTCGGACTTTGTGGGGGGACGCCACCGCCTTGGACATATCCTGCAAGAAGTCCAAGAACCTCATGTCCTCTGGGGGGGGGGCGACATTCTCCGAGACTCGGATACCGGGGAATCAGACGGTACATCCCTGTGCCGGCGGGTAAGAGTAGTTACTCACCTATAACAGGTGTTCTCCAGGAGCAGCAGGAATCAGTCCTCACATATGGGTGACGTCGGCATCGACGGAGCCCCCATGCGGAGCATTTCCCCAGCTTTCAAAGAAAGCCTTTGGGAATGCAGGCATGCATGCGCGGTCCCCTTCCCACCCAAAGGTGCCATCTTGCTCAGTCTAATGACATAGCTAAAAGACAGCACAAAAAGAAAATGAACTATATACAACTGCAACTCCAAGGGGAGGAGGGAGGGTAGTGAGGACTGATTAGAACATAAGATATGCCATACTGGGTCAGACCAAGGTCCATCAAGCCCAGTATTCTGTTTCCAACAGTGGCCAATCTAGGTCATATGTACCTAGCAGTTTCCCCAAGGGACACAGGTTCCACAATGCTTGTATTGGTTCAAGCATTGATATCCTGGGTCCCTTCTTAATAATGGTTTATGGACCTTTCCTCCAGGGACTTGTCCAAACCTTTTTTAAACCCAGCTATACTAACAGCCTTTACTACATCCTCCGGTAACAAATTCCAGAGTTTGATTACACATTGAGTGAAAAAATATTTTCTTTTATTAATTAGTCTTAAATAGTTTACCCTGTAGCTTCATTGCATGTCCCCTAGTCTTTCTATATTCTGATAACGTAAACAATCGAACATTAATTTATAGACTTCTATCATATCTCCCCTCAGCCGTCTCTTTTCCAGGTTAAAGAGCCCTAACCTTTTTAGCCTTTCTTCATAGGAGTAGCCTTCCATCCCCTTTACCATTTTGGTGGCTCTTCTCTGAACCTTTTCTAAAATCGCTATATCCTTTTTAAGATAAGGCGACCAGAATTGCACACAATATTCAAGATGCGGTCTCAGGAATGCATCTGGCGCTGTTCTCAAGGGATGCGGTTGCCTGAAACAGAATCTGGGTAGTTGCCTGTTCAGTGGACTGGCAGAAAGATCCATGGTCGGAAGTCCCCACTTCAGAAAGATCTGTTGAACCACCAGAGGATCCAACTGCCACTCGTGAGGCTGCAGGAGTCTGCTTAGCCTGTCCGCCAGGTAGTTTTCCTGGCCTGGGAGATAGACCGCCCTGAGGGTCATGCTCCAATTGACAGCCCAGGAGCAGAGAGCTTGTGCTTCCAGGCACAGAAGTCTGGATCCTGTGCCTCCCTGCTTGTTGACGTAGAACATAGCCACCTGGTTGTCTGTCTGAACCAGGACAGACTGGTGAGACAGGATCTGAGAGAAAGTCCGTAAGGCCCGCAATTCCAACAGGTTGATCTGCTGGGCGGTCTCCCACGGAGACCACAGGCCCTGTGTGCAGGCCCCTTGGCAGTGTGCCCCCCAGCCCTGCAGGGAAGCATCGGTTCTCAGTACCTGAGTGTGTGGGGAGGCCTGGAAAGGAAGACCCCCTGACCAGATTTGGGAGATGCCTCTACCAGCGTAAGGAGTCCACCAAGAGTTTGGACACCCTTATTCTGTCTGACAACTTCCCTGTGGCCTGCAGCCACTGTGCCTTGAGGTGCCACTGAGCTGGCCTCATGTGCAGCTGGGCATGTGGTGTGACATGCACTGTGGAAACCATGTGACCTAAGAGCCGGAGGAAGTGTCTGGCCAAGACCAGAGAGTTCGCCTGAAACTGGCCGGCCAACTTTATCAGCCTGTGAGCTCTGTCTACAGGCAAATAGGCCTTTGCATGGATGGTATCCAATCTTGCCCCTATGAGCTCCACGTCCTGTGAGGGGACTAAAGTGGACTTGGGGAAGTTTATGACGAACCCCAGGTGCTGAAGCAGGGATATGGTTCTGAAGGTGGCCTGCCTGGCCTCTTGTGGCGACTGGCCCCTGATAAGCCAGTCGTCCAGGTAAGGGAACACAAAGATCCCCTGGTTCCTGAGGTAGGCCGCAACCACCGCCAGGCAGTTTGTAAAAACCCTGGGGGCGGAGGTGAGGCTGAAAGGAAGCACTCTGTACTGGAAGTGCTTTCCTCCCACCACAAATCTGAGGAATTGTCTGTGGCTTGGATGGATGAGGATGTGAGTATAAGCATCCTTCAGGTCTAAGGAGCATAGCCAATCTCCCTGCTGGAGGTAGGGCAGTAAGATTCCAAGGGTAAGCATCTTGAACTTTTCCCTCTCCAGAAACTTGTTCAGATTTCTCAGGTCGAGGATGGGTCTGAGGCCTCCTGTTCTTTTTGGTACCAGGAAGTACCTCGAGTAGAAGCCTTGCCCTTCCAGGTGATGAGGCACCGGTTCCTCCGCCTGGTCCCTTAGTAGACCTTCCAACTCCTGAAGGAGTGAGTTTCTGTGCAGAGGGGGTCTTGGAGGCTCCCCTGGAAAGTAGGAGGGGGGTATCTGGGTGAAGTGGAGCAGATAGCCCCTTTCGATGATGCTTAGCACCCAAGTATCCCCTGTGATGGCTGGCCACCTGTCTGCATACAGGGTCAGCCGACCTCCTGTGCCCTGGAGAGGAGGAGAGGCTATGCTGGCATACTCAAAAAACCCCTCCCTGCTGAGCAGGAGCCAGAGTAGGAGGCTTGGGGGCCTTCTGCCTACGGGGCCCATGACCCTGCCCCTTGGCCTGCTGGCCCTGTTGGGGAGCTGCAGAGGCCTGGTAGTGAGGGTAGGTTTTGTAGGCAGCGGTCTTCCTCAGGTAAAAGGTCTTTTTACCCAAGCCCTTCTTCTGAGAAGGGGCAGAGGTTTTCCTGGACAGCCTTGTCCGGGTAAGAGTCTCGGTCTCGAGTTCTGCAGCCTTTTCTGCCATGGGCTTGCCAAAGAGGTTTTCACCTCGGCAAGGGACATTGACCAATTTGTCCTGTACCCATGGCTCGAGGTCCGAAGATTGTAGCCAGGCCTGGCGATGTGCACCGATGCCGGCCCTGCTACCCGGGCCGAAGCCTCAAATCCATCGTAGGCTGCTCGAGATATAAACTTTGAGCACTCCCGAATACCAGAAGACAAAGCCTTGAACCTCTGCAAAGGTTCCTCGGACAGACCAGCAGAGAACCCGGCAATTTCCTTTGCCAGGTCTCGAACGTACATGCCCATGTACAGCTGGTAGGTCTGGACACGGCAAGCAAGCATAGAGCCCTGGAAGCACTTTCTACCGAGGGCATCCAGGTTCCGAGCCTCCCTGCCAGGGGGCACCGAGGAGTGCGTCTTCTGACTCTTCAGGCGATGCATGGCCGATTCCACACCATGGAGTGGTGCGGTAGCTGTGCCTTTTGAAACCCGGGGCTCTTGCGGACTCGATAGATGGAATCGACCCACTTGCTTAGAACCGGCATCGAGGCCGGCACCTCCCACATGCGGAAGAGCAACCGCTCCAGCATCGGAGGAACCGGGACAGTAAAGGCCTCCTTGGGAGGAGAGTCATACTGCAGAGCCTCGAGCTCCGCAGGGAATGCCAAGGCTTTGGCCATGTTCCTTACGAAATCTGAGAACCTAGTATCCTCCGGGTGGGACCTTGTCCGAGGCTCGGATCCCAGTGAGTCCGAAGGGACGCACCGAATCCGGAAGGTGTCAGGGGACTCCTCCTCCTCCATTTCCCACGCCGATTCCTCCAAGGTGGAATCGAGCGGCTCCGAGTGGGCGGGCACTGATGCCATCCGCCCTGACGCTGATGACCTCGGTCCCGAACGGGAGGCCAAGGGTGACCTCGGCCGAGGATCGGCTCGGCCTCCGGGGTCGACTTAGAGGTCGATGTCCCGGTGGTCGGGGCAGATGCGCCGGTGAGACCGGCGATCAGCACCCGCTGCTGCTCGATGAAGGCAGACAGTCTGCTCTCCAAGGCCGTCAACCTGAGTCCTAGCAGCCTCCGACTCGGGCCCCGTCGGTGTCGGGCATTAAGGGCCCCTGCGCCGACCGCCCTGCTGGCAGGCTCGGCGGCAACGACCTCGGTCCCGAACGGGAGGCTGAGACCTCAGCCGAGGATCGACTCGAGCCCGAAGGGTTTCGAGGATTGGCTCGGCCTCTGGGGTCGACTTAGACGTCGCGGGCCTGGTGGTCAGGGCGGAAGAACTAGACAGGCCGGCTATCAGCGCCCGCTGCTGTTCCATGAAAGCAGTGAAACTGCGCTCCAAGGTTGCCATCCTGGACTCAAGTCCGGAAGGCTTCGCAGCCCCTGGCTCGGGCAGGCCCGACGCCGGTTCCCCCAGAGGGGAGTTCGACGGGGACAGTTGGTACTTGCCTTGGCTGATCCACTTCCCGACGAGGCATCTTTGTCGGGCGCTCAATCTCCAAAGATCCCGGCCGGTGCTCAGGGCTCTGCGACCGGCTTCAGGAGGAAACGGGTCGCTTGAAGCCATCCAGAGACACCACCTTCAAGGATTTCTTCTTCCTCTTGTGCTCTCTCGAGGGAGACCCCCTTTCCAAGGAACCTCGGGCTTGGAAAGCTCTCCTCAGGACTTGGAGGCCTCTGATGAGGTCCTGGCTCTTGGAGGCAGGGCCACGGAAAAAATCCTATCTTGCTGCTGCTGGCGACTCTTCAGGGCCTTCAAGGACATTTTCCTGCATGGGCCACATGGGTCATGGTCGGGCCCGAGGCACTGGAGACAGCAGTCATGCGTATCGGTGAGAAACATAAGCTTCACACACCGTTCACATTTTTTAAACCCGCTGGCAGCCATCGGGGGAAAAAGGGTCCCTGCAAAGTCAAAGACTCAGGCTACCAGTGAAAAAGAAAAAAAAGGCATGAACACCAGTCACAAAGGACAAAAAACAAAAAATAGAGACGGACCCGATACCGACGTACTTAGCCGAAGGCGGAAAGAGGTACCGGTGCGACCGGTCGAGAAAAAAAATATCAACATTTTTTTTTAAAAGGAACACAAGGACTACGTCCGAAGGGCTCTGCGGAAAAAAGGAGAATGAGCAAGATGGCACCCTTTGGCGGAAAGGGATCGCGCATGCATGATAGCAACTCCCAAAGGGCTCCGTCGGCATCGACATCACCCATATGTGAGGGCTGACTTCCTGCTTGTTCCCAGAGAAAGCATAGTTAGTTACTCACCTGTAACAGGTGATCTCCGGGAACAGCAGGAATTTAGTCTTTATATATGGGTATCGTTGGTACCGACGGAGCCTGCGCGGGAACGCTCCCCAGCATCCAGAAGGAAAGCTTTTAGGAGCATCCCATAGTGCCTGGGTGCTGCCTTCCCGCCTTTCCCAACTGTCCCTCTCCAGTTGAGTTTTAAAGCTGAGACAAAGAGAGAGAGAGATACAACTCCTAGGGGAGGTGGGTGTGCTGTGAAGACTAAATTCCTGCTGTTCCCGGAGATCACCTGTTACAGGTGAGTAACTATGCTATCTCCAGGAACAAGCAGGAATGTAGTCTTCACATATGGGGACTCCCTAGCTGCAGATGCCAGGGAGAAGGCCCCAGAAGTTGTGTGCCTGTGTAAAAGGGCTCCACTTCCCCCCATGGATCTCTGGCATCCTACCAGGGATGGTGGGTAGGAGTTGATTAAGTATGGAACAGATGTTGAAGAACAGCCTGACCAAACAAGGCATCCCGGCGGGAGTCCATGTCTAAGCAGTAATGGGCTGTGAAGGTATGAACTGAAGCCCAAGTAGCTGTTCGACAGATGTCGTCGATAGACACAGAGTGAAGATGAGCCATAGAGGCTGCCATGGCTATCACATTGTGAGCTGTGACCTGGCCTTCAAGAGGAAGGTTCTTACTCTCATAGGCAAAAGAAATACACTGTGCAATCCAGCTGGACAGTGTCCTTTTGGAGACTGGAAGTCCCAAATGACTAGGATCAAAAGCAACAAAGAGTTGGCAGGACTTTCTATGTTGCTGTGTCCTTAGTAAGTAAAAGGCCAAAGCCCTTTTACAATCCAAAGTATGAAGATTCCTTTCTGCATTTGAGGCATGAGGCCTTGGGAAGAATACAGGAAGGTAAACCGCTTGGTTTAAATGAAAAGGTGACACCACCTTTGGCATAAAGTGTGGATGAATCCTAAGGACTACCTTATCATGATGGAACCTTATATAAGGAGGATCAGCCACCAATGCTTGCAATTCACTAATGCAACATGCTGATGTGATTGCAATAAGAAAAATGACCTTCCAGGAAAGGAATTTCAAAGAGGTAGTGGCTAATGGTTCAAAGGGCGGTTTCATGAGCTGCCCAAGAACCAGATTTAAGTCCCATACCACCGGTGGTGGCTTAATGGGAGGCTTAGTCAAAAGAAGGCCTCTCATAAATCTCGTTATAAAAGGATGAGAGGAAATAGGTTGTCCATTTAGAGGCTTGAAAGAAGCTGCAATAGCACTCAAATGAACCCTCACTGAATTGGTCTTAAGCCCTGCATTTGATAAATGAAGGAGATACTCCAAATGATTCCAGAGGTATCGCAAGAGGGTAAAGACAATTCTGCGAGCACCATATGGTAAACCTTTTCTACTTAAATGCATAAGAGCATCTTGTGGAAGGCTTCCTGGAAGCATAAAGGATATCCTTTACCTGCTGGGAAAGATTAAGACCGTGAAGTTCTAGGCTTTCAGCAACCAGGCCCTGAGATGCAGAGACTGGGGAATGGGATGCCACAGCATCCCGTCTTCTTGAGAAAGGAGATTTGGAGCACATCCTAACTCCAGAGGCGGAGCTTGAGAGAGATGTAGGAGCAGAGGGTACCACATTTGCCGTGGCCAACGTAGAGCTATGAGAATCATATGACCTCTGTCTCGCTGAAGCTTGAACAGGGTTTTGGGAATTAGGGGAATGGGTGGAAAGGCATTCAGGAAGTCCTGACCCCAATGGAGGAGGAAAGCATCCCTGGCCTGACAACCCTGAGACGGAATTCTGGAACAGAACCGGGGAAGCTTGGCATTCAGCGGACTTGCAAAGAGGTCTGTGTCCGAAGTTCCCCAAATTTGAAAAATTTTGGCCACCTGGTCTGCATGGAGAGACCATTCGTGTGGAAGCAGAACTCAACTGAGTCTGTCTGCCCAAGAGTTTTGAATGCCTGGAAGATACACCGCAAGGAGATGAATCTGATGCTCTCTGGCGAGGGCTCATAGTCGCAAAGCTTCGTTGCAGAGCGACAGAGTCTGTTCCGCCCTGCTTGTTCACATAGAACATGGCTACTTGATTGTCTATTTGAACTAGGACTGTCTTGTAGCTGAGCTGGGTGTGGAATACTCGAAGAGCAAGGAAGATTGCTCTGAGTTCCAGGAGATTGATGCGTAGATAGGCCTCCTGTGGAGTCCAGGTACCCTGGGTAGAGAGGCCTTGCAGGTGGGCTCCCCAACCCACCTGTGAAGCGTCTGTTAGAGTGGCTTGGGTTGGGGGTTGCTGAAAAGGAGACCCCACTGAAAGATTTTGGGGTGACTGCCACCATTGGAGGGAGAAAATAAGGCGATCTGAGACTGCTGTTTTGTCTGACAGGCAACCTGACGCCTGAGTCCACTGAGTGGATAAAGTCCACTGGGCTGCCCTCATATGGAGGCGAGCATGAGGAACCACATGCACGGTGGATGCCATGAGGCCTAGTAATTGTAACATTTCCTGAGCAGTGAAGTGAGGTTTTAACACTGCTTGAGAAGCTAACTGCACAATGCGAAGGCAGCGGGGCTGTGGAAAGTAGGCCCTTGTCCGTCTGGTATCCAGCAGAGCTCCTATAAACTCTAGGGACTGAGTGGGAGCAAGGTTGGATTTTGGGAAGTTTATGAAAAGTCCCAAATACTGAAGGATGCGCATTGTGCGAGAGAGAGCAACCCTGGCCTCTGGCTCTGAAGGGGCTTGAATGAGCCAGTCGTCTAAGTAAGGGAAGACAAATATTCCTAGGGTGCGGAGAAATGCTGCCACCACAGCCATGCATTTTGTGAACACCCTTGGTGCAGAGGCCAGGCCAAAAGGAAGAACCCTGTATTGGTAGTGCTTCCCTTGACACAGAAAGCGAAGGAACTTTCGGTGAGTTGGATGGATGAGAACATGAGTGTACGCATCCTTGAGATCTAGAGAACAAAGGCAATCCTGACTCTGAAGGTATGGCAGCAGAGTTCCTAGAGAAATCGTTTTGAACTTCTCTTTGAACAGGAATTTGTTCAATTCTCTGAGGTCTAAGATGGGTCTGTGTCCTCCTGTTTTCTTTGGAATAAGGAAATAGGGGGAGTAAAACCCTGTACCCCGTTGGGGAATGGGTACCTCTTCTATTGCCCCTTGGGTAAGAAGCACAGTGACCTCTTGACCTAACTGGTCGTTGAGAGAGGTCTGAGAATTAAACTGTCTTACCATTGTAGGAGGGGGCATTCTGAGGAAATGAAGCTTGTACCCCTCTCTTACAATAGACAGAGTCCAATTTTCTGCTGTTATTTGACCCCATCTGGGGGCAAAATGACATAACCTTCCTGGGATGGTGGAGGGTTCTGGGCCGTTCAGGGCCAGGAAGGCAAAGTTCTCTACATAGGAGTCAAAGCCCCTCTGGAGGCTGAATCTGCTGAGCTGGTTGAGGCTTAGCTGCTTTTGTCTCTTTGCTTAGGTTGTTGCTGCTGTCCCTTCTGGGCAGACTGACCTAAGCGATGCCCCTGTTGGGTATAGGAGGGATAAAACCTCTTCTTCTTACTGAAGAATGGTTTCTTAGAGGATGTTTTCCTCGCAGGATCAGCTGTAGATTTAAACAATCTATCCTAAGTGATATTGTCAGCATCTATCTCATTAGCTTTTTCCTGCCAATTCTTGCCAAAGAAATTCTCTCCTGTGCAAGTAATGTTCCCTAGTTTATCCTGTACCCAAATTTCTAAGTGAGATGCCTGGAGCCAGGCAATCCTACGTGCACCTATGGCAATAGCAGAGGTTCTGCTTATGCACTCAAAGCAGTCAAAAGCTGCATGATTCACAAACTTGGAAACATCCTGAGCATGCTTGACAAGAGCGAGGTAATCTTGCCTCTTATCAGGAAAGAGAGTGTGCTCATCAGCTCTAAATCTATGACTTCCTTAAGGAACATTCCCATATATAAGATATAGGAATTGATCCTAACAGAAAGCCTGGAAGCCTGGAAGGTTCGACATCCAAAGGCGTCAAGAGTCCTACACTCACATCCTGGAGGATTAGATGCATGCCTTTTTGCACTCTTTATCCTTCTCATAGCTAATTCCACCACCATGGAATGGTGTGGTAACGGAGTCTTCTGAAACCCAGGACAAGGAGAAACTCGATACATGGTGTTGAGTCTTCGAGAGTGAGGAGATGTGGTTAGGAGGTGTTTCCCACATCCTTAACATGAGGTCATGCAAGATCTCATGAATAGGTAAGGTAGCTGCCTCCTTGGGAGCTTTAGGGTATTGCAGGATTTCTAATTCCTTTGCCCTAGGCTCTTTTTCAGGAGCCACTGTGATGGAAAGATCTCGAGCCACATCTCAGATAAAATCCTGAAAGGACATATCCTCTGGTGGAGACATCCTACGCTGAAGAGAAGAATCCTCAGGAAGAAGTACTCTGGTATCGGCAGAACTTTCAGAGTCTTCAGACTCATCTGAGGATTCGAAGTATCTCTGATCCGGGTGATCGTGCAAGGCACGGTACCAGTACCGATCGAAGTCGGCATCGGAGTGGTCCAGTACCGACCTGTCGATACCAGATGGATACGCATGACTCGGACCCAGTAAAATACCTAACGATGTCAATGTAGTCGGTGCCGGTACCAGTTGAATTGTCTGAAGCGGTTTCAGGGGCATCGAGGCCGTGAGAAGAACCGCCAGACTGTGTTCAATAGCGAAAAATCTCTGGTGTATCGACGCTGCCGATGCTTGGGTATCGGTACCGGATGAAGCGGCCGGTACCCCAGAGCATGGCACCGGTAGTTCTGCCGAGGTTGAAGCCTCAAGAACATCCTGGAGCCCCGTTACTGCTTTGGAAGCCGAAGCCTCCCACCAGGGCAATTTTGCCAGTGAAAGTCCCTCAAGGGCAACGCCAGAGGCATCTCGCTGTCTAGAAGGAGATCTACCCTTTGAGGACCGGCTATATTTATGTTTAGTTACCTGAGATCCATGGGAGGAAGACGAAGCCCTGGAAGACATCGATGCCACAGAGGCTGCATCGGAGGGAAAAAGGGGTGCTAAGTTTAGCAGTTCAGTTCTGCCGGCCCCTTTTCGACATCATCCCACAAGCAACACACTCAGAAATAGAGTGGTCAGGACCTAAACATTTGAGGCACCACTCATGGGTGTCAGTGACAGAGATGGTACCTCCACACTTAGAACACTTTTTAAAACCGAAGCGGGTTTTTCCATTATGAAGGGAAAGATGGGCCTAGTGCCCAAAATGGCACGTGGCACCTGAAGAGAAAATTACTGGAAAGACTCCAGAAAAAAAGTGTGGGGGGGGGGGGGTTGTGCTTTTTTTTTTTAAAGAACCACCGGTGGTACCGGTGTAGCGTCAAGGGAAGGCAGACAACCACAAAAAAGAAAAAGGGATTTTTTTCTGCGGTGACAGGATGTGCGACCTGTCAGCTCCACAGAAAACAAAGAACTGGAGAGGGACAGTTGGGAAAGGCGGGAAGGCAGCATGCAGGCGCTGTGGGATGCTCCCAAAAGCTTTCCTATTGGACGCTGGGGAGCGTACCACGCAGGCTCCGTCGGTACCGACGATACCCATATGTGAAGACGACATTCCTGCTTGTTCCTGGAGATACTGTGTATATGGTGGGATGTGCACCAATGCCTGCAATTCACTAACTCTCCTTGTTGAGGTAATGGCGATTAGAAAGACAGACTTCCAGGTCAGGTGTTTGAAGGAGACAGAGGCTAAGGTCTCTAAGGAAGGCTTCATTGGTTGTGAGAGAACAACATTGAGATCCCAGGTCAGGGTAGGAAGATCTTGTCTTACTAATCTGTTATGTTTTTTTTGAAGGAGTGAATAAACAGGTGGACAAAGGTGAGTCGGTTGATATTGTGTATCTGGACTTTCAGAAAGCCTTTGACAAGGTCCCTCATGAGAGACTTTTGGCAAAACTAAAGAGTCATGGGATAGGAGGCAGTGTACTACTGTGGATCAGGAACTGGTTAAAAGATAGAAAGCAGAGGGTAGGGCTAAATGGCCAATTTTCCCAATGGAGAAAGGTGAATAGTGGTGTACCCCAGGGATCTGTGCTGGGTCCGCTGCTTTTTGACATATTCATAAATGACCTGGAAAGTGGAACAACAAGTGAGGTTATCAAATTTGCAGATGACACAAAACTATTTTAAGTTGTTAAAACCCAGGAGAATTGTGGAAAATTGCAAGAGGATCTTGATAAATTGGAAGACTGGGCATCAAAATGGCAGATGAAATTTAATGTGGAGAAGTGCAAGGTTATGCACCTAGGGAAGAACAACCCAAACTATGGTTACACGATGCAAGGTTCCACATTAGGAACCACCACCCAGGAAAAAGATTTAGGCGTCATTGTGGATACCTTGTTAAAACCCTTGGCCCAGTGTGCAGCGGCGGCCAAGAGAGCAAATAGAATGCTAGGTATGATAAGGAAAGGAATGGAAAATAAAACAAAAGATATTATAATGCCTCTATATCGTTCCATGGTGAGACCGCACCTTGAATATTGTGTGCAATTCTGGTCGCCGTATCTTAAAAAGGATATAGCGATTTTAGAAAAGGTTCAGAGAAGAGCCACCAAAATGGTAAAGGGGATGGAAGGCTACTCCTATGAAGAAAGGCTAAAAAGGTTGGGGCTCTTTAGCCTGGAGAAGAGACGGCTGAGGGGAGATATGATAGAAGTCTATAAATTAATGAACGGAGTGGAACGGGTAAACGTAGATCGATTGTTTACCTTATCAGAATATGGAAAGACTAGGGGACATGCAATGAAGCTACAGGGTAAACTATTTAAGACTAATAAAAGAAAATATTTTTTCACTCAACGTGTAATCAAACTCTGGAATTTGTTACCGGAGGATGTAGTAAAGGCTGTTAGTGTAGCTGGGTTTAAAAAAGGTTTGGACAAGTTCCTGGAGGAAAGGTCCATAAACCATTATTAAGAAGGGACCCAGGATATCAATGCTTGAACCAGTACAAGCATTGTGGAACCTGTGTCCCTTGGGGAAACTGCTAGGTACGTATGACCTAGATTGGCCACTGTTGGAAACAGAATGCTGGGCTTGATGGACCTTGGTCTGACCCAGTATGGCATATCTTATGTTCTTATGAGTGGAGATTTGGTGTTCATAAGGCCTTTCATGAACCTGGTAATGAGGGGATGAACTGAGATGGGTTTCCCATCCAATGGAACATGTGAAGTGGCGATGGTGGAGAGATGATACTGCACTGACATTGTTTTGAGGCCTGAGTGTGAGAGCTGAAGCAAGTAGGCGAGGACTTGATCCAGGGGACAGGTGAATAGGGTCCAGATGTTTGCCTTTAGCCCAGCCAGTGAAACGCAACCATTTTTGTTAATAGTCACTTTGCCGGTTTCCTGGAAGCAGAGATATTGTGTACATTGTTGGGCAGTCAGATCCTCTGTTAGGTTGGGGAAACTTTCCAGGCCACTAGCAGGAGGTTGGTGAGGTTAGGGTGCAACAGTGATCTCTGGTTCTGCTTGAGGAGAAAGGGATCTGTTCCAAGTGGTTGCAGAGCATCCTTCATCAAGGCTAGGAGATGTAGATACCAGATTTGTCGATGCCACTGGGAGGCTTATGTGGATGAGACTTGCATTATCTTCTCAAGCCTTGATCAAGACTCTGCTGATTAGAGGGAATGGCAGAAAGGTGTACAGACAGTGGTGTCTCCAGCTGATAGCAAATGCATCATAGGCCCACCAATGTGGACTGGGGTATAGATGGCAGAAGAGGGGACACTTGGCATTCTCGGCAGTGGCAAAGAGGTCTACTTCCAGGATGCCCCATTTGGCAAAGATCTTTCCAGCAATTTTGAAGTCCAGAGTTCACTTGTGTGGATCCTGCCATTGGCTGAGACTGTTTGCTAGTTGTTTGCTGGCTCCTGGGAGATACACCTTCCTCAGGGCAATATTCATGGAATGGGTTAAGAACCATAGGTGTGCCACATCTCAGCAGAGGGTGAGGGACCCCGTCCCTCCTTGTTTGTTGATACAGAACATCGTGACTTGGTTGTCTGCACCAAAACAGTCCGGTGAGAGGCTCAGGACTGAAAGAGGTTGAGATCATGGAGGTCAAGGATGGATCGGAGGCCCTCAGATTTCTTTGGGATCAGGAAGAAGAGCAAATAGAAGCCTCAATTGTGCTGTTCGTGCAGGATCAGCACTACTGTGAGGTTGTGGAGGAGCTGTGAGATGGTGCTCCAGAGTAGGTTTGACTGGTGGTGGGGAAAGTGGAAGTTGATTTTGTTCCTCCCTGAATGATGTTGAGAACCCAGGGGGTCAGTGGTTATGGACTGTTAGGCCTCCCTGAAGTACTGGATCTTGCCCCCTACTGGCAGGTAGTCAATAATGGGTTTCTGGGCAGGAGTCAGGTTTGTAGTGTGTTTTTGCTCCCAAGGCCAAAACATTGCACATATGCAGCAGCAGAGGAGCGCTGTGGCTGCTGGCAGGGGTAGAGCTAGAATCACCTCCAAAAGGTAGAATTGTTGGAAGTACTGGTAGTGATACACCTTTTGATACTGAGGCAGCTGTCTCCTGCAAGTTTGTGGATAAGGCTCTGCTGGTTGAGCTGATAGCTCCTGGATTGTAGAGGAGTGGTCATTGACCTCAGACAGCTTCTTGCACATTGGAACCAAAGAAGCTATCCCCCAGGCATCGTGCATCTGCTAACCAGTCATAGAGGTCTTCATGGAAGCACTGTCCCGTCAGGACTCCCTATCCAGGCAGTAATGGGCCACAAGTCTAGCTTGAAGACCAAGTTGCAGCCCGGCAGATGTCTGCCAGCGGAACAGAGCAGAAGTGATCCACTGATGCAGCCTTGGCCGTGACTCGACCCTACAACGGGAGGTTGGCCGCCCTGTACGCCCAGGCAATGCAGTCTGCCACCCAGGTAGACAGCATGCACTTGGAGATAGGTAACCCTAGCATACTAGGGTCATAATAGACAAAGAGCTAAGTAGCCCTTCAACATCCCCTCGTACACTCCAGGTAGAAGGACAACACCCTCTTACAATCCAGGGTATGCAGGACTGCCTCTGCCCGGCTCGAATGGGGCCTGGGAAAGAAAGTTGGATGAATCACCTCTTGGTTGAGGTGGAAAGAAGAGACCATCTTTAGAAGGAACTTGGGGTAAGTGTGGAGGACCACCCTATTTCTATAAAACCATGTGTATGGTTTATTGGTTACAAGAGCTTGCAGCTCACTCACATGTCTGGCTGATGTGAGTGCCACCAGGAAGAGCACCTTCCAGGAGAGGAAGCACTGGCACAAAAGGTGGGTAAGCTGCTGCAAGACCACATTTAAATCCCACTCGGTTGCTGGAGGACAAACTGGGGGTTTCAGCAGAAAGAGGTTGCACCTCAACTGGCAAGTGGTTTGCTGACAAAGCACTCAAGTGAGCCCTGACAGACTTGAGACCTAATTCTGAGAGGTTGAGTAGGTACTGCAGCACCACTGGTACAAGGCAAGAGAAAGGGTTTTCATTGTGCTGGTTACACCACACTTCAAACTTACGCCACCTGAAAGCATAGGATTTCCTAGTGGACTGCCTCCTTGAAGCCAGTAACACTTCTATATTCTGAGGTAGGAGGAGAGGAGCCAGCACTACCCTTTCAGCAGCCATGCCATCAGGTTGAGGTGCAAGAGAGCCCTGCTCCTGAAACACGAAGTCGGGCTGCATCCCCAGTGAGAGTTAGGTTTCCACTGCAAGCTGGAGAAGTAGAAACCAAGGCTGTCTTGGCCATCTGGGGGCTACCAGAATGACAGAGGCCTTGTCCTGAAGGATTTTGAACAGAGTCCGGGCCACCAGAGGCATGGGAGGAAACGCATACATGAGGCCCCCTGACCAGGAGATCAAGAAAGCATCTACAGCCACCCACAGAGGATGTGGCTGCCTGGAGCAAAATCTGGGCAGCTGGTGATTTTGCAGACTGGCAAATATATCTACGGACTGATGTCCTCAGTGGTGGATAATCCGCTGGGCCACCACCGGATCCCGTTTCCATTTGTGAGGTTGGAGAATCCTGCTTAGTTTGCCTGCTAGGCAGTTCTCCTGAGCAGGCAGGTATACTGCTTTAAGAGACTTACCCTGCCTGATGGCAAAGGAGCAGAGATCCAGTGTCTCCTGACATAGGATACGAGACCCCGTACCTCCCTGCTTGTTCATGTAGAACATTGCTACCTGGTTGTCCGTCTTTATCAAGGCAAACTGATGTGAGAGGACATGACAAAAGGCTTGAAGAGCTAGGCGAATCGCCCACAGCTCTAAGATGTTGATTTGGTGTGCAGACTCCTGAGAGGACCATAGTCCGAGTGCATGATCCTTGGCAATAGGCTCCCTAGCCCAACAAGGAGGCATCTGTCGTTAGCACTCTTGTGTGCGAGGAAGTCTGAAAAGACACTCCCTCGAGCAGGTTGGGTGACTGACGCCACCACTGCAATGATTTCACCAGACGCCTGGATACTGTTATCCTGTGAGGCTGCCGGTGGCTTGTGTCCACCGATCTCTGAGGCACCACTGAGCTGTTCTCATGTGGAGACGGGCATTTGGGGTCACATGCACTGTGGAGGCCATGTGGCCCAGGAGGCGTAAGATGTGTCTCGCTGAGACCGGCACCTGAACTGTTGCACCAGTGCTAGCAGCCTCTGTGCCCTGTCCTCGGGCAGGTAAGCCTTCGCCTGAAGGGTGTCCAGTCTTGCTCCTATGAACTCTAAGTTTTGAGTGGGGAGCAAAGTAGACTTTGCGTGGTTTATGACAGAGCCTAGACGTAACAGGTTGATAGTGTGAGAAGTGGCCTATTGGGCCTTCCTGAGGCGACTGACCCCTGATGAGCCAGTCATCCAGGTAAGGGAAGACAAAAATTCCTTGACTGAGGAAGGCCGCCACCACAGCTAGACATTTTGTAAACACTCTGGGAGCAGAGGCTAGGCCAAAGGGTAGAACTCTGTATTGGAAATGTCTTCCTCCCACTACAAATCTCAGATATTGTCTGTGGTCTGGATGTATGAGGATGTGTGTATAGGCATCCTTCAGGTCTAAGGAGCATAGCCAATCTCCCCGGTGGAGATAAGGCAGCAACATTCCAAGTGAAAGCATCTTGAACTTTTCCCTCACCAGGAACCTGTTTAAGTTTTAGGTTGAGGATGGGTCCGAGGCCTCCTGTTCTCTTTGGTATGAGAAAATACCTTGAGTAGAAGCCCTTGCCCTGCAGGTGGTGGGGCATCGGTTCCACCGCCTGATCCTCTAGAAAGCCTGCCAACTCCTGCAAGAGGAGGTTGAAGCAAATATCCCCTTTGGGCTATTTGCAGGACCCAGATGTCCGAGGTGATGGCTGGCCACCAGTGGGCATACAGGATCAGCCTGCCTCCTGTGCATGGCCTTACCACTGACAGAAGAGACTATGCCTTGGGAATAAAAAAAACCCTCCTGGCTGGGTAGGAGCCAGGGCCTGGGGGGAGGGTCTTATGCAGGCCATGCCCCTGTCCCTGTCCCTGTCCCTTGGCCTGCTGCCCCTGTTGGGGAGCTGGGGTGGCCTGGTAAGTGGGGTAGTTGCGGTAAGCAGTACCCTTCCCCAGGAAAAAGGACTTTTTATCCAAGCCCTTCTTTTAGGAAGGGGCAGAAGTCTTCTTTGAGAATCTTGTCCGGGTCAAGTACTCTGACTCGAGCTCAGCAGCCTTCTCAGTCATAGGTTTGCCAAAGAGGTTGTCACCTCGGCAAGGGACATCGACCAACTTGTTCTGAATCCATGGCACCAGATCAGATGACAGTAGCCAGGCTTGGCAGCATGCACCGATGCCGGCCGTGGCTACTCAGGCCGAAGTCTCAAAGCCGTCAGACCGCTCAAGATATGAACTTCAAGCACTCCCGAATCCCTGTGGACAAGGCATTGAAGCGCTGCAAGGGTGCCTCGGAGAGGCCAGCTGAGAACCTGGCAATCTCCTTTGCCAGGTCCCTCAAGTACATGCCCATGTACAGCTGGTAGGTTTGGACACGGCCTGATAGCATCGAGCCCTGGAAGCATTTTCTGCCGAGGGCATCCAGGTTCCAGGCCTCCCAGCCAGGAGGCATCAATGAGTGAATTTTTTGGCACTTGAGCCTGTGCATGGCCGATTCCACAAACATGGAGTTGTGTGGCAGCTGTGCCTTTTGGAACCCAGGGCTCTTGCAGACTCGATAGATGGAATCGACCCGCTTGCTGAGCACCGGCATCGAGGCCGGCAACTCCCACATGCGGAGCATCAGCTATTCCAGCATCGGAGGAACTGGCACAGTAAGGACTTCCCTTGGGGGAAGTCATACTGGAGGGCCTCGAGCTCTTCAGCTCGAGGCTCCTCCTCGGTATCTGCCGGGAATGCCAAAGCCTTGGCCATGTAGCTGACAAAGTCCGAGAACCTGGTATTCTCTGGAGGAGACCTTATCCGAGGGTCCGATGGATGTCTGGGGACTCATCTTCTGTCTCCCATGCTGATCCCTCCGAGGAGGAATCAAGCGGCTCCGGCCATGAGGGCTTCAGCCCCAACCGCCCCGATGCCGAGAGCACCGGCATCGACAACCTCGGTCCTGAGCAGGAGGTCGAGGGAGTCCTTGGCCGAGGATCGACTCGAGTCCGAAGAGTAGAGGATCGGTTCGGCCTCTGGGGTCGACTAGGACATTGAGGTCTTGGTGGTCCGGGCAGATGGACCAGTGAGACTGGCTATCAGCACCCTCTGCTGCTCCATGAAGGCAGACATACTGCGCTCCAGGGCCATCATCCTGAGACCGAGCTCAGAAGACTCTGCAGCCTCCGATGCCAGCTCTCCTGGAGGGGAATCCATGAGGACAACAGCGCTTCCCTCCTCTGCGTCTCCGTGAGAGATATTTTTGCAGGCTGCTCTGGCTCCGAGGACCCAGGGCAGCAGTCAGGACTCCGCGACCTGGCCGTCGAGGGCCCAGGGCGATCGGAGACATCCAACAACGCCACCCCCGGGTTTCTTCTTCCTCCGGTGTTCCCGGGAGGGAGACACCCCCCCCACCCCCCCGCTCAGAAGACCCCCCGACGGTGCTCAGGTTCAGACAGCTCCCGAGACATTGAGGCTTCTGATGTCTGGATCCGGGGGGGGGGGAGATTGCAGACTCCAAGAAAATCCTCACAAGCTGCTGCTGCTGCCTACTTCCAAGTGCCTTACAGGACATCTTTCCACATGGGCCACAGACTGTCGGGTCATGATCAGGCCCGAGGCATCGGAGACAGCAGTCATGTGTGTCGGTGAGGGACATTAACTTCTTACACTGATCACTTTTTAAACCCGCTGGCAGCCATCGGGGGGAAAAAGGGCCCCTGCAAGGTCAAAGGACCCAGCTGCCAGTGAAAATAAAAAGAGTGTGAACACTAGTCACTAAAGGACAAAAATGCAAAAGATTGACTGGACTCGATACCAGTGTACTGAGCAATAAGTAGGAAGGGGAACCGGCGTCGAACTGGTTGAAGAGAGAAATTCTTCTGAAGCTTTTATGCACTTTTTCCATGAGGAATTAAGGACAACGTCCATTGGGCTCCGCAGAAAAAGGGAGACGGAGCAAGATGGCACCCTTGGGCGGGAAGGGGACCGCGTATGCGTGATGCAATCCCAAAGGCTTTCTTTGAAAGCTGGGAAATTGCTCCGCACAAGGGCTTCGTTGGCACCGACGTCACCCATATATATGTGAGGACTGACTTCCTGCTTGTTCCTGGAGAAAGTGTGCATTTCAAAATGAAAATCATATTACAATTCATTTTGGGCTACATTTACTAAAGTGCACCGTGTATTTATAAAACTTACATCCCATTACATAAAATGAGGCCTACATTAAACATGTTTTTAGCTTGCAGCAGCACCTTTAAGCAAATGTAGCTGTGAGCTTCATGGATAAGTACATAAATATTTTTAAAATTTGAGTTTACATAAGAACATAACAGATGCCCTACTGGGTCAGACCAAGGGTCCATCAAGCCCAGTATCCTGTTTCCAACAGCAGCCAATCCAACCAGGTTCCCAAAAAGGTACACAGATTCCAGCTGCTTATCCCAGAGTAAGCAGATTTCCCTGGTCCTCTTTAATAATGCTAGGAACTTGTCCAAACCTTTTAAACACCGCAACACTAATAGCTTTCACATCATCCTCCAGTAACAAATTTCAGAGTTTGATTATGCCTTGATTGAAAAAGATTTTCTATTAGTCTTAAAATGGGCTATATTGTAGCTTCATTGCATATCCCCTAGCCTTTCTACTTTTTGAAGCAGTAAACAACCGATCTTCATTTACATGTTCAACTCCATTCAATTTTTTTTTTTTTAAAGAGAAATAGACCTCTCATGTCCCCCTCAGCCTTCTTTTTCCAAGTTGAGGAGCTCTAACTTTTAAGCCTTTCCTCATAGGGGCATCTTTCCATCCCCCTTTACCATTTTGATGGCTCTTCTCTGTACCTTTTCTAGTTAGCATAGTTACCCCCACCTGTAGCAGGTGTTCTCCATGAATAACAGGAAAATGTCCTCACGTATGGGTGACATCCCCGAGTTCTGCACAGAATGCTTCTTAGTTTCCAAGGACGTTTTTAGGGGGTATGCCATGCATACATATCTGCCTTCCCTGCCCACTGCAGCTTCATATTCTCCATTAAGTTTATTTTATTTAGCTAGCAATGCTTATATATTTTCCTTGACCCCAAAGGGCTCAATCTACATTTCTTTTTGTACCTGAGGCAATGGAGCATTAAGTGACTTGCTCAAGTCCAATAGGAGCACCTGTGGGACTAGAAACCCAAGTCCCTCTGGCCCAGATTACTGTCCTTCAGCAGGATTTGAACCCCAAGGCAACTTACCCCAACCACTAGGCCACTCCTCCCATTAATCACATAGCAGAAAAGTTCTCACAACCCTCCCACTTCACTGGGGAGTTGCTTTTCTGCTCCTGCTATTTACAGAGAGCAGCTATGCTTTCTCCATGAACAAGCAGGAATAATTCCTCAAGTATAGGAGTCCCAAGCTCCAGCCTACCTGAAACAGAGACTAGCAGGCCAACTGGGCATCAGGAACTGGAGAAGCCAGGAAGACCAGAGGCAGTCCCATTAAGGGACTCATCTGATGCAGTATCTACAGTTGACAGACTAAGAGAATTTTGAGCAGGTAGCCTAGATGGACAGAAGGGCTAGTGGGCAGGAGTTGACCCTCAAGACACCGGAGCGTGGTCTGGTCAAAATTGCTCTCTCATTGGGAATCCCCATCCAGGCAGTAGTGGGCAGCAAAGGTATGGCCCAAAGGCCATGTCACAGCCCTGCAGATCTCATCTGCGAAGAATGAATGGAAGTAGGCATCATTGTCAGCTATGACATGACACTGAAGGCTCAGACCAGCCAAGGAATATGCATGGGCAATGCAATCCACAAGCCAGAGAGCACAGTTACTTACCTGTAACAGGTGATCTCTGGGAACAGCAGGAATAAGTCTTCACATATGGGTACGTCAGTACCGACGGAGCCTGCGCAGGAACGCTCCCCAGCTTCCCAAAAAAGGAAAGCCTTTGGGAGCATCCCACAGCACCTGCGTGCTGCCTTCCCGCCTTTCCTAACCGCCTCTCCTCAGTTCAAGTTTTTAGCTGAGACAAAGAGAGAGGAAAGGAAAGATAGAGAGATACAACTCCTAGGGGAGGAGGGTGGGTTGTGAAAACTTATTCCTGCTGTTCCCAGAGATCACCTGTTACAGGTAAGTAACTGTGCTATCTCCAGGAACAAGTCTTCACATATGGGGACTCCCTAGCTAGAGATGCCTGGGAGATCCCTCAGGTTATGAGAGCCCGGGAAGGGCTCTACCTCCTCCTATGGAACTCAGGCATCCATTATGGGAAGGAGAGCAGGAGTTGATCAAGAATGGAACAGGTGTTTGAGAACAGCCTGACCAAACAAGGCATCCCGGCGGGAGTCCTTGTCCAAGCAGTAATGGGCTGTGAAGGTATGAACCGAGGCCCAGGTGGCCGCTCGACAGATCTGGTCGATGGACACAGAATTTAGATGAGCCATAGAGGTGGCCATGGCCCTCACATTATGAGCGGTGACATGGCTCTCCAGAGAAAGGTTTTTACTCTGGTAGGCATAAGAAATACACTGAGCAATCCAATTGGACAGTGTCCTCTTAGAGATTGGAAGTCCCAAATGAGAGGGATCAAAAGCAACAAAGAGCTGAGAAGACTTTCTATGTTGCTGTGTCCTTTGTAAGTAAAAAGCAAGAGCTCTTTTACAATCCAGAGTATGAAGATACCTTTCTGCACTTGATGCACGAGGAGCTGGAAAAAAGACAGGTAAATATACCTCTTGATTAAGATGAAAAGGTGAGACCACTTTAGGCATAAAGTGAGGATTGGTCCTAAGGACTACCTTATCATGATGGAACCTTGTATAAGGTGGATTAGCCACTAAGGCCTGCAGTTCACTGATGCGGCGAGCTGAGGTGACTGCAATGAGGAAAATAACCTTCCAGGAAAGAAATTTCAAGGAGGTGGTGGCTAAAGGTTCAAAAGGTGGCCTCATAAGCTGACCAAGAACCAGATTTAAGTCCCATGCCACTGGAGGGGGTCTAATGGGAGGTTTAGTTAAAGTTAGGCCTCTCATGAATCTAGCAATAAGAGGATGAGAGGAAATAGGTTGTCCATTGATAGGCTTAAGAGATGCTGCAATAGCACTCAAATGGACTCTTACTGAATTTGTCTTAAGACCTGCATTAGAAAGATGCAGGAGATATTCCAAAAGAGAATTCAAGGGTAGTGCCTAGAGGGTCAAGACCCTTCTCAGTACACCAAATGGCAAAACCTTTTTCCATTTAAAAGCATAGGAACGTCTAGTAGAAGGTTTTCTGGAAGCATGGAGGATATCCCTCACTTGCTGAGAGAGATTCCAACCCTGAAGGTCTAGGCCTTCAGTAACCAGGCTCTGAGGTGAAGGGACTTGGGGTTTGGGTGCCACAGAGTCCCCTCCTCCTAGGACAGAAGATCTGGAGCAGCCCCCAAGTCCAGGGAGGGGGCCTGGGAGAGATGCAGAAGTAGAGGGTACCACACTTGGCGTGGCCAGCGTGGAGCTATGAGGATCATAGATCCTTGATCCCTCTGGAGTTTGAACAGAGTCCTGCGAATCAAGGGAATGGGTGGAAAGGCATGTAGGAAGCCTTGACCCCAATGAAGGAGGAAGGCATCCCTGGCCTGAACTTCCTGACACGGAATTCTGGAACAGAACCGGGGAAGTTTGGCATTCTACGGACTTGCAAAGAGGTCTATGTCTGGGGTTCCCCATTCCTGGAAGATTCTGAGTACCTGGTCCATGTGCAGGGACCATTCGTGTGGAAGCAGAACTCGACTGAGTCTGTCTACCCACTAGTTTTGGATTCCTGGGAGGTAAACAGCGAGGAGATGTATTTGATGCTCTCTGGCGCAGGCCCACAATCTTAGAGCTTCGTTGCAAAGCGACAGAGCCAGTTCCTCCTTGTTTATGTAGAACATGGCCACTTGATTGTCCGTATGAATAAGGACTGTCTTGTAGCTTAGGAGGGTGTGGAAGACCTTGAGAGCCAGAAAAACTGCTCGAAGCTCCAAGTGATTGATATGAAGAGAGGCCTCCTGTGGAGACCAAATGCCCTGAGTGGAGAGGTCTTGTAGATGACCTCCCCAACCTGTTTGGGAGGCATCTGTTGTGAGGTTGCCTGGGGCAACAACTGTTGGAAGGGAGACCCCAGCAATAGATTTTTGGTGGACATCCACCACTGGAGAGACCAAAAGAGACTTTTGGAGGTTGCTATTTGGTCTGAGAGAGCTCCTGATGCTTGAGTTCACTGGGTAGACAAAGTCCATTGAGCTGCTCTCATGTGAAGGCAAGCATAAGGTACCACATGCACTGTGGATGCCATGTGGCCTAGCAGTTGTAGCATCTCCCGGGCAGTTAAATGATTTCTTGACTGAATTTGGGAGGCTAACTGCACCAGACGTTGGCAACGGGCCTGGGGAAGGTAGGCCCTTGCAGTGGTAGTATCCAACCAGGCCCCTATGAATTCTAGGGACTGAGTAGGAGTAAGCTGGGACTTTGGGAGGTTTACCACAAGTCCCAGATATTGCAGAATGCTCCTTGTGCGGTCCAGGGAAGTCTGGGCTTCTGACTGAGATGGAGCTCGGATGAGCCAGTCGTCCAGGTATGGGAATACAAATATTCCCAGAGTGCGTAGAAATTCAGCTACTCTTGCCATGCATTTGGTGAACACTCTTGGAGCAGAGGCCAGACCGAAAGGAAGCACTCTGTATTGGTAATGTTTTCCTTGAAAAACAAAACGGAGGAACCTTCTGTGAGATGGATGGATGGATGAGGACATGTGTGTAAGCATCCTTGAGATCTAGAGAACAAAGCCAATCCTGACTCTGAATGTATGGAAGGAGAGTGCCCAGAGAAAGCATTTTGAATTTCTCCTTGCATAGAAATTTGTTCAATTCCCTGAGATCTAATATGGGTCTGTATCCCCGTTTTCTTTGGAATCAGAAAATAGGGGGAGTAAAACCCTGACCCTTGTTGAAGGGGTACTTCTTCTATTGCCCCTTGGGCAAGAAAGGTAGCTACCTCTTGACCTAAAAGGTCAAGAAGAGATGTTGGAGAATTGAAGTGTCTCACCATGGTGTAAGGAGGAAGGCTTGAGAAATGAAGCTTGTAGCCCTCCCTTATGATGGAGAGGGTCCACTGCTCTGATGTAATTTGCTCCCATCTGGGAGCAAAATGAGCTAACCTTCCTGGAATGGTGAGAGATTCTGGCTGTTTTAGAGCCAGAAAGGCTAAGTCCTCTAGCATCAAGTCAAAAACCCTGAGGAGGTTGAGTCTGCTGAGTTGCAGCAGCCCCTGTAGACTTAGGTCTGGCCTGCTTAGGTTGCTGACGCTTAGCAGCAAAGCGACCTGAAGATGATTGTTGGCCAGTAGTAGAAGTGAATCTGCCCTTTTTGAAAAGACTTCTTGAAAGGTTTTTTCTTGGCAGGAATGGAGGTTGACTTTGAAAGTCTATCCAAAGCAGAATTTTCTGCATCCATTTGAGTGGCTTTTATTTGCCATTCTTTGCCAAACAGGTTTTCACCTGTACATGGAAGATTTCCTAAGCCATCTTGGACCCAAGGTTCTAAATCAGAAGCTTGAAGCCAAGCAATTCTGCGAGCAGCTATGGCAATGGACGAAGCTCTGCTGGCACCTTCAAAGGAGTCAAAGGCTGCACGGTTGGAGAACTTTGAAATGTCTCGAGTATGCTTAAGGCAAGTAAGGAATTCTTCCCTTTTATCCTCTGGAAGAAAAGGGAGTAAAGTGTGCAGTTTATCTGCAATCTCTTTTAGAAACATACCCATGTAAAGACTATAGGAGTTGATTCTGGCAATAAGCATACTGGCTTGGAAGATTTTCCTACCAAATGCATCCAAAGTCCTACATTCTCTTCCTGGAGGGGCAGAGGATGTCTTTTTGCACTCTTTATCCTCCATAGCTGACTGCACCACAATAGAATGGTGTGGAAGCTGTGTTTTATGAAAACCAGGACAAGGAGGGACACGATATATAGTGTCCAATCTTCGAGAATGAGGAGAGATAGTGAGAGGAGTCTCCCATAAGTCAATCATGTGCTCATAAAGAATCTCATGAATTGGCAAGGTGACTGCCTCCTTAGGAGCCTTAGAATAACCTAAAATGTCCAATTTTTTAGCTCTAGGCTCTGACTCAGAGGTCATTGAAAAAGAGAGTCCTTTAGCTACTTCTCTTATGAAGTCTTGAAAGGACAAGTCCTCTGGAGGAGACATCCTTCTTTTTGGAGAAGGTTCCTCAGGAAGGGGTATAGATACTTCAGGAGACTCCTCTGATGTATCAGAATCTTCAGAGGAATCAAAGTATCACCTGTCAGGGTGTTCTTCTAAAGCTCAATATGTGTATCGAGCGGTATCAACATCGGGCGTCATCGGTACCGGTTCGGTACCGATGAGCATCCCTGGACAGGGAACCGCCGCAGTCGGCATCCTGGTTGATGTCGATGCAGTCGGTACCGGAGCCGATACCAACAACGGGTTCTGTTGTGGTATCAGTGGCGTCGCAGCTTGAATGAAGGCCGCAATAGCCTGCTGCATGGATAGAACATTGTGATCCATGGACGCCATGAATGTCTGGAATTCGGTACAGCGTAGTTACTCACCTGTAACAGGTGTTCTCCAGGAGCAGCAGGAATCAGTCCTCACATATGGGTGACATCGGCGC
The DNA here is from genome assembly GCA_033557465.1 of Ichthyophis bannanicus. Lineage (NCBI taxonomy): Eukaryota > Metazoa > Chordata > Amphibia > Gymnophiona > Ichthyophiidae > Ichthyophis > Ichthyophis bannanicus. The sequence goes on along the minus strand of CM066044.1, from coordinate 163,268,159 downwards.
CGACGGAGCCCTCACGGAGCAATTTTCCCCAGCTTTCAAAGAAAGCCTTTGGGAATTGCAGCACGCATGCGCAGTCCTCTTCCCGCCCAAGGGTGCCATCTTGCGCAGTCAGATGACATAGCTAAAAGACAGCAAAAAATTAGCAAAAACGAAAGCATAAAACTGCAACTCCAAGGGGAGGAGGGAGGGTTGTGAGGACTGATTCCTGCTGCTCCTGGAGAACACCTGTTACAGGTGAGTAACTACGCTTTCTCCAGGACCAAGCAGGAAGTCAGTCCTCACATATGGGACTCCCAAGCTTAAGGCTACCGGAGACCCTAAGCACAAAAATGAGCTCCCACTAGCTCAGCAGCACAGAAGGAAGGAATCTTCTCTGAATACGTCTCCAACCGGTAGCCCAACATCCGGGATGGAGGGTAGGAGTTGCCTATACCTCGAAGAGGTTACGGAGGACTGCCTGTCCGAAAGCACTGTCCCTGCGGGACTCCCTCTCCAGGCAGTAATGGGCTGCAAAGTCTGGCTTGAAGACCAAGTAGCGGCCCGGCAGATGTCTGCCAACGGAACAGAGCGGAGGTAAGCCACTGACGTAGCCTTCGCCCGAACACGATGAGCAGTGACTCTACCTTCCAGCACGAGGCCCGCAGCCTCGTAAGCCCAAGCGATGCAGTCCGCAATCCAGATGGACAGAGTACGCTTGGAGACAGGGAGCCCCAACTTGTTGGGGTCATAAGACACGAAGAGCTGAACACAGCCCTTCGGTGCTCCCACGTATGGTCAAGGTAGAAGTTCAGCGCCCTTCTACAGTCCAGGGTATGCAGGACCATTTCAGCTCGGCTGGAGTGTGGCCTGGGAAAGTAGGTCGGAAGTACCACCTCCTGGTTGATGTGAAAAGGGGAAACCACTTTAGGAAGAAACTTAGGGTGAGTCCGTAGGACTACCCGGTTCTTGTAGAACCTAGTGTAAGGAGGATCAGATACCAGGGCCTGCAGCTCACTAACGCGTCTAGCAGAAGTGAGGGCCACCAAGAACAAGGTTTTCCAGGAAAGAAAACGAAGAGGACAGGTAGCCATAGGCTCAAAAGGCGGACAGGTAAGCCGCTGTAAAACCACATTGAGATCCCATTTCGGGGCTGGCGGGCACAAAGGTGGTTTAAGGAGTAGGAGGCCTCGGAGAAAACGAGCCACCAGAAGGTGGCTGGAAAGAGGTCTACCATCCACCGGTAGGTGGTGCGCAGAAATAGCACTGAGGTGGACCTTGATCGAGTTGGACTTAAGTCCAAGATTGGAAAGGGAAAGCAAGTACTGCAAGACCACTGATGTTGAACAGGAGAAGGGGTCTTGCGACTGCTGAGTACACCAGACGGAGAACCGATGCCACTTAAGAGCGTAGGACTTCCGGGTGGAAGGCCTCCTGGAGGCCAAGACGACCTCTTCCACATCTGGAGGTAGCTGGAGAGGAGCAAGGACTACCCTTTCAGCAGCCAGGCCATCAGATGAAGGGACCAAAGGTTGGGGTGCAGGAGCGTCCCCTGATCCTGCGAGAGGAGGTCGGGCTGAAACCCCAGAGGAAGAAGGGTGTCCACCGCCAGCTGCATCAGAAGCAGGAACCAAGGTTGTCTCGGCCACCGGGGAGCCACTAGGATCACCGACGCCTTGTCTCTGAGAACTTTGAAGAAGAGCGTCCGAGACACCAGAGGCATGGGTGGAAAGGCATACAAGAGGCCTGTGGACCATGGAATCAGAAAAGCATCTGCCGCTACCCGGAGAGGATGCAGCTGTCGAGAGCAGAATCTGGGAAGCTGCCGGTTCAGAGGACTGGTGAACAGATCCATGGTGGGGAGGCCCCACCGGAGAAAGATCCGCTGAACCACAAGCGGATCCAATCTCCACTCGTGCGGTTGGAGGATCCTGCTCAGTTTGTCTGCCAGGTAGTTTTCTTGACCTGGGAGATAGACAGCTTTGAGGACGATGTTGCGATGGACGGCCCAAGAGCAGAGCTTCTGTGCTTCCTGACAGAGAAGGAAGGAGCCGGTGCCGCCTTGTTTGTTCACGTAGAACATGGCAACCTGATTGTCTGTCTGGACAAGTACCGACTGGTGAGAAATCAGGTGAGAGAAGGCTTTGAGCGCTAGGCGGATGGCTCTGAGCTCCAGGAAGTTGATCTGCTGAGCGGACTCCCAAGGAGTCCAGAGACCCTGAGTACAAGTCCCTTGGCAATGTGCTCCCCAACCCTGGAGAGAAGCATCGGTCGTCAGGACCCGAGAATGTGTAGGGGGCTGAAAGTCACCCCCAGCACTAGGTTTGGTAGATGAAGCCACCATCGCAGAGAGGAAACCAGCTGGTCGGAGATCTGTACGGAGTCCGCTAGGCTCCCAGTGGCCTGATGCCATTGTTTGCGAAGGCACCATTGAGCAGGTCGCATGTTCAGGCGGGCATTGGGGGTTACATGGACCGTGGAAGCCATATGGCTGAGCAGTCTCAGAAATTGCCTGGCCGAGACCAGGGAATTGCTGTGAAAGCGGCTGGCGAGATCCATGAGCCTTTGGGCCCTGTCCAGAGGCAGGAAGGCCCGCACCTGAAGAGTGTCCAACCTGGCGCCGAAGAATTCTAGATCTTGAGAGGGGAGCAAAGTGGACTTTGCGAAGTTTATGACAAAACCCAAGTGCTGGAGCAGAGCCACAGTGCGATGAGTAGCCTGAGTGGCTTCTTGGGCAGACTGGGCCCTGATGAGCCAGTCGTCCAGGTATGGGAACACAAAGAGACCTTGAAGTCTCAGATAGGTCGCCACCACTGCTAGGCATTTGGTGAACACTCTGGGGGCGGAGGATAGGCCGAAAGGCAGTACTCTGTACTGGTAATGGTGTCTGCCCACAACAAACCTGAGGTATTGTCTGTGGTCTGTATGAATAAGAATATGAGTATACGCATCCTTTAGATCTAAGGAGCATAGCCAGTCTCCCTGCTGAAGGTAGGGCAGCAGGATTCCAAGGGTAAGCATTTTGAACTTTTCCTTTGCAAGGAACTTGTTGAGGTTTCGCAAGTCTAGGATGGGTCTGAGGCCTCCTGTTCTTTTCGGAATCAGAAGTATCTGGAATAAAACCCTTGACCCTTCAGGTGGTGGGGCACCGGTTCCACGGCTTGTTCCTGAACAAGACTTGCTAACTCCTGAAGGAGTAAGTCCCTGTGCAGAGGGAGTCTGGAAGGCTCCCCTGGAAAGTAGGAGGGAGGTACCTGGTGAAAATGAAGAAGATAGTTCAAAAGGGCTATCTGAAGCACCCAGGTATCTGTGGTGATGTTGGACCACCTGTGGGCAAAGTGGACCAGCCGGCCTCCTGTGCTGAGAGAAACCAGCTGAGGGGGAGAGGCTATGCTGAGAAAGTCAAAACCCCCCACCCTGCTGAGCAGGGGCCGGTGGTGCAGGCTTGGGGGCTTGCTGCCTACGGGACCCATTACCCCGTCCCTTGGCCTGCTTTCCCTGTGGGGGAGCTGGTGAGGCCTGATACTGAGGGTAGTATTTATAGGCAGCACCTTTCCTCGGGTAAAAGGGCTTTTTCCCCCGAGGCCTACTTCTTTTGAGAAGGGGCAGAGGTCTTCCTTGAGAGACGAGTCCTGGTGAGAGTCTCCATCTCGATTTGTGCAGCCTTCTCATCCATGGGCTTGCCAAAGAGGTTATCACCTCGGCAGGGGACATCGACCAACTTGTCCTGTACCCAGGGCTCGAGGTCGGACGTCTGAAGCCAAGCCTGGCAACATCCACCAATACCGGCCGCGGCTACTCGAGCCGAAGCCTCAAAACCATCATAGGCTGCTCGAGAGATAAACTTGGAGCACTCCCGAATACCAGTAGACAAGGATTGGAACCTCTGCAAAGGTTCGTTGGAGAGACCAGCAGAGAACCCGGCTATTTCCTTAGCCAGGTCTCTGAGATACATGCCCATGTAGAGCTGGTATGTCTGGACTCGACAAGCAAGCATAGAGCCCTGGAAGCACTTCCTACCGAGGGCATCCAGGCTTCAGGCTTCCCTACCAGGGGGCACCGATGAGTGCATTTTTTGACTTTTCAGTCTATGCATGGCCGATTCCACCACCATGGAATGGTGCGGTAGTTGTGCCTTTTGCAACCCGGGGCTCTTGCGGACTCGATAAATGGAATCGACCCGCTTGCTTAACACCGGCGACGACGCCGGGCTCTCCCACATGCGGAAGAGAAGCCGTTCCAGCATGGGAGGAACCGGTACAATAAAGGCCTCCTTCGGGGGAGAGTCATATTGGAGGGCATCGAGTTCTTCGACTCGAGGCTCCTCCTCGGGATCCGCAGGGAAGGCCAAGGCTTTGGCCATATCCCTCATGAAGTCCGAGAACCGGGTATCCTCCGGGGGGGACCTTCTCCGAGGTTCGGACTCGGGGGAGTCCGAAGGGACACACCGAGACCGAAAGGAACCAGGTGACTCTTCGTCCTCAGATTCCCAGGCCGACTCCTCGGAGGAGGAGTCGACCTGCTCCGGTCGGGCGGGCACTGATGCCATCCGCCCCGACGCCGAGGGAGTCGGCGTCGATGACCTCGGTCCCGAACGGGAGGCCGAAGGAGACCTCGACCGAGGATCGGCTCGAGCCCTCATGGACTCGAGGATCGGCTCGGTCTCCGGGGTCGACTTGGAGGTCGACGTCCCGGCGGTCAGGGCAGAAGCGCCAGCGAGGCCAGCGATCAATGCCCGCTGCTGGTCCAAGAAGGCAGACAAACTGCACTCCAAGGCCGTCAACCTGAGTTCGAGCTCAGGAGACCCAGCAGCCCCCGACTCGGGCCCCGACGGCGGGTCCTTCAGAGGAGAGTCCACGAGGACAACAGTACTTACGTGAGCGGGCAAGTCCACCTCGAGTCGAGGATGCTTTGACGGCCTTTCCGACTCCAAGGACCCGGGACGGGAATCGGGGCTATGCGACCTGGCCCTCGAGGAACCAGGAGCGTCCACCGATCCCACCCTCGCGGGTTTCTTCTTCCGATGATGCTCCCGGGTAGGAGACCCCCTTTCAGAGGAACTCCGACGATGCTCAGGACCAGAGTCCCGAGACGTCGAAGCCTCTGACGAGGTCCGAGCCCGGCTGGAGTCAGAGAAGATACGCTCCCGCTGGTGCTGCCGACTCCTCAATGCTTTTGAGGACATTTTGCCGCATGGCCCGCAGATCATGGGATCATGATCTGGGCCGAGACAGCGGAGGCAGAAATCATGAAGAGACATAAGTTTCTTACAGAGGTCACACTTTTTGAAACCACTGGCCGCCATCAGGGGAAAAAGGGCCCCTGCGAGGTCGAATGACCGGGCAGCCAGGGAAAAAGGAAAAAAAAAGCACAAAATCTGTCACGAAGGACAAAAAAACGAAAAACAAAGGACGGACTCGCAACCGGCGTCACGAGTCCGGGCAGGAAAAGAACCGGCATTGAACCGAAGAAAAAACAGAAAAATAGAGAAAAATCAACTTTTCTGCGGGGATTCACAGGCAACGTCTGTAAGGCTCCGCGGAAAAAAGAAGACTGAGCAAGATGGCACCCTTGGGCGGGAAGAGGACCGCGCATGCGCGCTGCAATTCCCAAAGGCTTTCTTTGAAAGCTGGGGAAAATTGCTCCGTGAGGGCTCCGTCAGCATCGACGTCACCCATATGTGAGGACTGACTTCCTGCTTGATCCTGGAGAACGGAAGGTTGCGCCGGTACCCCAGAGCATTCTAACAGGTGATCGGTCGAGGCCATGCCATCGATGTCAACCTGTAACCCCATAGGAGGAGCTTTGGAAGCCGGAGCTTCCTGCCGGGGTTGTTTTGCCGGTGCAGAATCCTCGAGGGCAAGCCTGGAGGCATCTCGATGCTTGGAAGGAGATTTGCCCTTCGAGGACCGGCTGGATTTATGTTTGGTTACCTGAGATCCATGGGAGGCAGTAGAGGCCCTGGAAGACGTTGATGCTACTGAAGCTGCATCAGAGGGGAAACAGCACATGGCTGCTCGGTTCTGTAAACCTCGTATAGACATCAAGGAGCAGGACGGACAATCCAAAATGGAGTGGTTAGGACCCAAACATTTAAGACACCATTCATGGGTGTCGGTGACAGAGATAGTACCACTGCACTTAGTGCATTTTTTAACCCAGAGGCTGGTTTTTCCATGAGGAAATTTTCTCGTGAGGCCTAAGGCCCAAGAGAAAAAGCACACTAAGTGAGGGAAAAAGTGTTTTTTTGTTAAAGAAAAGAAAGACCGGCGGTACCGGTCAGACGTCAAGGAAGGCAGACACGCAGCCAAAGAAATAAAATAAAATAAAGAACTTCAGCGTTGACAGGAACACGACCTAATGGCTCAGCGGAAAAGAAGAACTGAGGAGAGGCGGTTAGGAAAGGCGGGAAGGCAGCGCGCAGGCGCTGTGGGATGCTCCCAAAGGCTTTCCTTTTTTGGGAAGCTGGGGAGCATTCCCGCGCAGGCTCCATCGGTACCGACGTACCCATATGTGAAGACTCATTCCTGCTTGTTCCTGGAGATTAAGTCTTCACATATGGATACATCGGTACCGACGGAGTCTGCGCGGGAACGCTTCCCAGCATCCAATCAGAACGCTTTTGGAAGCATCCCAACATGCCTGCATGCTGCCTTCCCTCCTTTCCCAACTGCCTCTCCTCGGTTAAGTTTTAAAGCTGAGGCAAAGAGAGAGAGAGTAAGAAAGGGAAAGATGGAGAAAGAAATAGCAATTCCTAGGGGAGGTGGGTGGGTTGTGAAGACTTATTCCTGCTGTTCCGAGATCACCTGTTACAGGTAAGTAACTGTGCTATCTCCAGGAACAAACAGGAATGAGTCTTCACATATGGGGACTCCCCAAGCTAAGATGCCTAGAGGGAGTCCTGGCATGTAGCGAATGTGGAGAGAGCCATGCTACTCCTCAGAACCTCAGGCAGCTTGGGAATGGAGGGTAGGAGTTGAATTATAGAAAAGGTGCTGTGGAACAGCTGGACTAGAACAGGACTTCTGAGGAGGAAGATCCTGTATAGATGACCTTTGGAAGTAAAATATTGAAAGCAATATTGTAATATGTACCTCCCTTGGTGGAATTGTAAGTCTATTGAGGTTCAGATGGATCTGTTAGAAGAGCCAGTAGAAGATCCTCAAGGGTTACCTCACTGTGAGTGGAGGTAATAAATTTAGGAACAACAATTGGAGGTCAGAACCCATGAGGGTGAGAAATAGCCCCAGGGGAAACTGGGGTAGTACAATGAGGTAGGACTTCAGCAGGAAACGCAGAAGGTACTATTAGACAAAGCTTAAACCCTTTTGGTCGACGAATAGAGCAATGCTAGGACCAAAAGAAAAAATAAGTCTGACCGAATTGGACTGACAAAAGAAATAGTCCCTGTGGGAGGGAAGGGGTATGGAGACCCCTATATCTGATCCCAGAGTAAGGACAGACCTATGAGCGTTACAGTTTTAGAATAACTGAAAATCTGTTGTCTTTCCAAATGAGGTCAATTAGGAAAGAACAGGTACCTGGAAAGCTTCAGAGGTACCTAAACCTGAAAGGTTATGGTAACAGACAAAAAAAACTTTTAATTACCACAAGCATGCTGGCAAAGCATTGATAGGGGTAGTGCACATCTGTCAGTCATATAGGAATATATAGCTATATGAACCTATCTACCTGGAAGATGTATCTCAAGGAGAGTAAATATATGCATATAAACAGAGATATACTTATTTTATTTATTTATTTAACTGCATTTATATACCGCTTTTCACCAGGTCAAAGCGGTGTAACATATAACAAAAAGAAGGGGGGGGGGTCAAAATTTTAAAGGATGGGGCCATTACCAGGGGGCAACATTTATTGATTTGGGGTGTACATTTCGGCTGTATCAAAATATTAGTTCATGTGGGTAGGGTGGTTGTTCTGTTCAGAGATGTTCACGGAATAGGATTGTTTTCAGCTGTTTCTTGAATGATGTGATGTCAGCGTTGTTCCTGATGTGGTTTGGCAGAGAGTTCCAGAGGGATGGAGCATAAAGTTCAAAGGCTCTGTTGCAGGTCCGTTGTGTGGATTTGGTTCTCTTGTGGGGGACGACAATGGAGTTATTGGAGGATTGTCTGGTTGGTCTGCTGTGGGATAGGCGAGGCAGTAGGGGGTAGAGTGAGGTGTTTGGTGGATAGTCTTGTGGGTGAGTAGGATAGCTTTGTACTTGATTCTTGCTTCAATTGGAAGGATGTGGAGGTCTCTTAAGATTGGGGTGATGTGATCTCGTTTTCTTGCATTCTGAATAATCCTTGCTGTAGTATTTAAGGCAGTTCGGAGGGGGTTGGTTTGTGAGGCAGGAAGTCCATGGTCCATATACTTGGGCAGAAGACACAGAGATTTTATTTATATGTATGTGTGTGTGTATATATATATCTGTAGATATATAGACAGGTCTCCATGTGGGTAGATGGAGACATGGCTATTTAACTAGATCCCATAGGGATAGGGGAATAGAGAGATGATTCATCTAATAGCAAGGGGGAGGTACCTGCTTGAATAAATGTATAGAGCATCTTCTTTCCCTGGTTATAAAAGAGAGTCAGAGGAATGGTATCTCTGACAAAGGAGTCTAGATTCCTTTAAGAATTCTAGCTCTTGAATAACCAGGATGGCCTACGTGAAAAATGCAGAGGATAGCTTCAGTCTGCAGGCAGCAAGTGCAGATCTTTCTAGAAATGCAGTATGGTGAATAGATAGAGGTCGCCCCTCCCTTTTGCAGGATGAGGACAAGATGGGTATCAGGCATCCCTGAGCTGCAACTGAAAGAAAGCTATCCCTGGCAAGAAGACCAAAGGAGATATGGACCAAGCCAAGGAATTGGCCATTCCTTGGGTTTTCACGTGATGTAAGGCCTATGTGTTCTGTCTCGAAAAGAGATTTTAGACGAGATGGTAAGGGTAGGGAAACCCAACCAGACATGGGAACATGACTGGGTGACCCTCTCCTAACCATCTAGGCCTATCTGTTAGACAAGATACTAATGCTCTCTAGCAAGGACCCACAGTGCAAAGCTACTCCGTAGAGTTGCAGAGAGCATGTTAGAGGTTGGTTAGAAGAAAAACCTGTCTGCTCAAAGCCAGTAGGTTATTTAAACTATTCTGCCCAAACCAAGGGAATTGGAGATGGTGAAGAATAGAAGTCCACCAACAAATCTGTGATGATAGGGTTTTCCCAAAGGGTTGATAACCTGTTTTGGGTCTAGCAGTGAGGCTAGAAGGATTGTTAGTAGAGGAGAAACCCTGGTTGTGTGGAGAACAGAACCAGTAGGTTGACCATTAGGAATTGCTGCATTTGCAGCAACTACCAGGGCAGCAGAAAAAAAAATATTTTCCATTGTTCTAGATTGGAAAAAGTAGTAACAGACATAAGTGGAAGAACTTCCTTATTGTCTAATAAGCTGCCTTACAATAAGAATATGAACAAAAAAATGTGCTTACCAGTATAATAGAACCCCTCCTATAAACTGGATGTTGTAGCAAGAGGGGGGGTAAGACAGAGTTAAAGAGACTATGTAAGAAGTCTCTGGAAAGTAAGATTATACATGCTAGTACAGGGGAAAAACTGTCCTTTGATAGTTGTCACATCTCTTACTCCAAGAAGGAGGAAGAGAAACCTGTTAACTGTAGGCATGATCATCATAAAGACTCTTAGAGTAAAAAGAAAGGATGTCTCTTGAAGAGAGATCCCTGAGAATTTAGAATGAAGTTAGAGTAGATGCTTCAAGTGAAAAGAAACAGACTATCACTATATCTCCTGTTGTTGATTAGAGTTTGCAATCTATCTGAAACCCTGCGACTGCTGGGTTTGTTGAAACTGTTGAGGCTGTGGTTTCTTTGGACTAGAGCTGGGGTAACCAACCTCCAGAGGGCCACGGGCCACACAGCCGACTACCGGGAGCCTCACGGGCCACACCCCCTTCTCCCCGCCCCCACAAAAAAAACAAAACACAAAATTATGAAAACAATGGCTGATCACCTTTATTGAATTTAATGAGATGGCTGATGATTCATGCTAGCAGACAAACGCTTAAAGTCCGGCTTCACAGATGACACTGACAGGAGAAGGGACACTTGCAGGTGGTCATCAGTGAGCTGCAAGCACGTGGATACAATGGCGGGAATCCTTGGCAGGCCGCATGTAATGTTAACCAGGGTAGAGCCTCACAGGCCGCACGAAGGGACCTCATGGGCCGCAGGTTGGTGACCCCTGGACTAGAGCGATGTTTCCCTTGTTTGGGAACATCTGTATGATGGGTAGAAGAGGGATAAAACTTTTTCCCCCTAGGGGAAGAAAGTTTGTTAGCAAATTTTCTACCAACTGGGAAAGAGGAAGGCATAGAACAGCCTCTGGAACCAGCAATGTCAGTGGTTAACTGAGCAACTTGGAGAAAAGACTCCTTGTTAAAAAAAATTTCTCCTGTGCAAGGAGTATTTCCCAGTCTCTTGTGCCCATTTGTCCAAATCTGAAACCTGGAGCCAAGCTTTACGACATGCCCCTATAGCTATAGCAGAAGTTCTGCTAACAGACTCAAAGGAGTCTAGGGAAGCATGAGTAAGGAACCCAGAGATATTTTTAACATGACTAACCAGAGAGGAATAGTCAGCTCTTTTGGGCTCTTGGTGAAAAGGAGTCAAAAGTAGTAATTGCTTTGTGACTTCAAGAGATAATCCCATATAAAATATATATGAGAGAATTCTTGCTGAAAGCATGGATGCCTGGAAGGTTTGGCAACCAAAGGCATCTAAAGTCTTAGACTCACGACCTGGCAGATAAGAAGAGTGCTTTTTAGTACTCTTAATATGCCTCATTGCTGATTCCACAACAATGGAATGATGAGGAAGCTGAGTCTTTTGAAAACCTGGAGAGGGGGGCACCTTATATAGAAGATCAGTAGCCCTAGAAGGTGGGGGTACCGTTAAAGGAGCTTCCCACATTCACAAGAGGAGATCCTGCAAGGACTGATGCAAAGGAAGCATGATGTTCTCCTTTGCACTGCCAGGAATATACAGGGATTCTGTATTCCCTTGTGCAGGATCCTGTCCAGGTATAGAAATGTCAAGTGATTTTGCCATATCAAGCAGAAAAGCTTGAAAAGAAAAATCCCCAGAGGGACATCCTCTTGAAAGAGGACAGGCTAGATCTGTTAAAGAACTAGCATTGGCACCCAGGAATCTATCCAATTTTAGAGGAGTAGAAGATCCTAAAGGGTGGAGTAAGAGATCCTTAGAGGATGGTTGCCGGAACCGCAGGAGGTCGGGACCAGCAACAGTCGGTAGCACATCATCCATGCTAGGGATTGATTCCAAACTCGGTACCGAGGGAAGCGAGCCTGATGAAAGAAGCATGGAAGGTACCGACAGGAATGGTAAAGTGGATACCGGTACTGTATCCAATACCCGTGGAAGACGACCAGCCAGTGACGGCTCTAATGGTATCGAAAGAACCGAGAGTGCCAAAGATGGATTATCGGAACCAAGCCTTCAGTACCGTGCAGTGTCGGTACCAAGGCAAGTCGGTACCCAGTCCTCCAGACTAGAGATCAATTCCAGACTCGGCATCAAAGGAAGCGAGTCTATCGATGCACATCTGGAGGGTACCGATGTCAGTACCAGTACCAGTACCGGGATCAATACCGATACTGGAAGATCGGTCTGCAGCATATCCAACGGGCCCGTAGGCACTGAGGATGCCAGACTACGATCCTTGATGAGGAATGTTTCATCCAACACCATTGCCAATGCCAGGGTATCGGTACCGCTCGAAGCGGATGCCACCATCGAGCATGGCTCAGGTATGTTCGGAGAGGGGTGAACCTCAGAAACAACCTGAAACCCCACACAGGATTTGGAGGCCGAAGACTCCCACTGGGGTTTTGAAGCCAGTGTGTTCGAGTGCAAGGCCAGAGGCATCTCTATGCTGTGCATGAGATCTACCACTCAAGGACTGGCTAGTCTTAACAGACTGTTTTTGGGTTACCTGATCCTGTGAAGAAGGGGTGGCCGGTGCCCTGAAGTTGAATGGGGACAGCGTATCAAGGGAAGCTCGATGCTGAAGACTTCTTCCCCCTATACTGTTACAGGAGGGACACTCCAGCGGATAGTGGTCAGGACCCAAGCAAGGTAGACACCAATTATGAGTGTCTAAAATAAATTTTGTACCGCCACAGTTTGAACATTTAGGAATAGTGGCTGGCGCTTCCATGAGGAAAAAAGGGGTAGGCCTAGCAGGCCGGGAAAAACCCCATCAGGCACTACTGTCCTTTAAAGCAATCAATCAAATAGCCCCACCCTCCCTCTCCTCACTTCTTATCAACACCCCCACAAACAGGCTGAGAAGATCCGCAGCCGCTAATACCCTCGTTGTACCAAAAGAGTACACTAAATGTCACCAAGCAACCAGAGACAGGGCCTTCACCTTCTTCGCACCAACCTGCTGGAACAATCTCCCTCCACATATCCGTGCAATAAAAGACCTCTCTCAATTTAGAAAGACCCTTAAACACTACCTTTTCTGTCTTCACCTTTTAGACCCTAACACTACACCCCTTCCCCCCATCTCTCAAATCACCCACACAGCCTCAGACATTCCAACAACATAGCCCTGACAGAACACGAACCAAACTTTCTGCATTCCCAAAGTCATGATCCCAATATGTCACCTGAACTGTAAATTCAGACACTGATAATACTCTGTTTGTATATAATTTGTATATAGTTTCCCCTGTTATCTCCAAGTTACCAACCCTGTTATAATGTAAGCAAAGGATTGTCCCAATGCAAAATTTGTTAACTGTAAACCGCACTGGTACCAAAGAGCACGGTATATAAGAACTGTAAATAAAATAAATAAATAAGAGGAAAAAATATTCCCTAAACAGGAATATGTTGAAGAAAAAAGAAAAGAAACACCGGCGGTACCCATGGCGTCGGGGAAGGCAGCCGCGACCACAAGAAAACTAAAAAATAAAAGAATTTTCTGTGGTGACAGAAGGACGTCCTGCCAGCTCCGCGGAAAAACAAAAACTGAGGAGAGGCAGTTGGGAAAGGCGGGAAGGCAGCACGCAGGCGTGTTGGGATGCTTCCAAAAGCGTTCTGATTGGACGCTGGGAAACGTTCCCGCGCAGACTCTGTCAGTACCGACATACCCATATGTGAAGACTCATTCCTGCTTGTTCCTGGAGATAGATAGCATACACTTCAAAACAGCAACTCCCACAGTCTACTGAGGTTGAAGGAGACCAATACCTCAGAGGATTTATGATGCGCCTTCATGTAATCCAAAGACAGCCAATGCACGCTTGCAATCCAATGTATGCAAAGTTGCCTCACTGCAATTGGCATGAGGCCAGGGAATAAACACACTGGAAGGACAATGGCATGGTTGAGGTAGAAAGCAGAGACCACCTTCGGCAGAAAACATTGGTGCCTGCAGAGCACCACCTGGTTCTGGTGGAACTTTTATGTTTGGAGGGTGGGTGACCGGAGCCTGAAACTCACCATTTGCTAGGCTTACGTGATAACCAGCAGGAAGAGGACCTTCCAGGTCAAGGACTTCAGAGGACACGCTCAAAGGGAACACACATGAGCTGGTCGAGGACCACGATGAGATCCCATGCAACTATAGGGGACTTGATAGCAGGCTTTAAAAAGAAGCAAGCCCACATGAATCGGCATATCAGAGGTTGAGCTGACATAAGAGCGTTCCACTGTGGCTGCGAGGGGAAGCTTATCACACTGAGGTGAACACATACAGAGTTGGCCTTTGGAGCAGAATCAGAATGGTGCAAGAGGTACTCTAACAGCTTCCTTTGAAAGATAGGGTGCATTCCGTGCTGGACTCAGTCGTTGACATCACCCATAGACTTATTTCCTGCTTGTTCACAGAGAACTGCTATATCCTTTTTAGGATATGGTGACCAGAATTGCACAAAACATTCAAGGTGCAGGCGTACCATGGACTGATACAGAGGCATTATATCATTTGTTTTATTCTTCATTCTTTTTTCCTTATGATTCCTAGCATTCATGAACAGCAGTAGTGCCTTGTTTTCTGTAACTACCCATTCTAGGATGCAGACCCTTCATGACACTGCTTGTAGTAAAGCCCCAAATCAAAATCAAGCACTCCTGCTGATAGTCCATCACATCAGTTCTTCAGAAAAAAAAAAAAAGGTTTATTGGAATAGCAGCCAGAGCTCACAAAGCATTTCAGAACACTATCATGACAGACATTTACCCCCCCCCCCCCCCCCCCATTGCAGAAATAGTCTGATGCTGCCCATTTATTAGGGCATCTTAACAAAATGAAAGTACTACTGAAGAAACATTAACATAGTTTTATATACAAAACTGCAAGAGAAATCAGTGGAACCAAAAAAACCAAACACAAAAATTAAAGACAGGCATATTTACAAAGAAAGATTCAATTTAAGGAATTTCTGTGTGCAGGACAAATACAAAACACCCTTTTCTGTGCTAAATATTGCCATAACTACAGCAGTTAGAAAAACAAACAAACAAAAACAACTTTGAAGCATCTGCATTATCATGAATTTCATTACAACTTCAGTGCAATAATTTCACAAAAACCCTACATCTATTTACTAAGGAAATAAAAAGTCTTAATTTAAACAAGAACAAAACTAGTGCTTGGACAACCTTAACACACACACAACTGCTGCAGAAAGTGTTCCCTGGGCATTATGTGCCACATAGTTCAGACTAAGACAGTAGAATTATTCATTTTTCTTCTCTTTTTGCTTGAGGAGCTTGTTCATCTCCCTTTTGCCCATGCCAATGTACTTTGAAATAATCCCCTGATTGTTCAGGCCAGGAAGCAACAGCAAGAAGCTCACTAAAACAGAATATATGTGAATTAGGAAAAAACACCACCACACACAGCACATTTAACTTGTATAGCAACACAACTGTAAAATTTTCTAGTAAAACTTCACATCTCAAATGTCTTCATAATCTAAGTACTTATACAGATGTGACAGATAAAACTTAGGAACCCTGTGGTGCCAGTGCAAGAAATGTCATTGCAGCCAAGCGCTTAATTAACTGAACACTAATTCACACAGTAGCTGCATATCTTGGAATGGGGTTATGAAACAGGTGTTGAGTGCACTTTACAGTTAGCATGGATGCATTTACTGCTTCCAAATAGAAGGCAAAGCATAGTTACTCACCTGTAACAAGCGTTCTCTAGGGACAGCAGGACTCAGTCCTCACATATGAGCAACATCTGCACCGGAGCCCTCACAGAAGCATCCCCCCAGCTTTCAAAGCAAGCCTTTGGAAAATGCCACCACGCATACGTGGTCCCTTTCCCGTCCAAGGGTGCCATCTTGCTCAGTCCAATGACATAGCTAAAAGGCAGCAAAAATAAAAGATGGTAAAAGGAACTCCTCCAAGGGGAGTAGGAAGGGTTGTGAGGACAGATTCCTGCTGTCCCCGAAGAACACCTGTTACAGGTGAGTAACTACACTTTCTCTGGGAACAAGCAGGAAGTCAGTCCTCACATACGGGACTCCACAGCTACAGCCTACTGAAAGCTCATAGCAAAACGGGCTACCTCAAAGGGAGCCACAAGCAGCAGCAATTTAGTCTGTGTAAACAGACTACAATAGGACCCCTGTGTCCGATGAACAAGCACGCCAGTAGCCTGAACACAGAAGTATCGGAGGGTAGGAGTTGCCTAAACCCCAAAAAGGTTACGGAACACAGCCTGGCAGAAGGCACTGCCCCATCGGGACTCTTTCCAGGCAGTAATGGGCAGCAAAAGTATGGACTGAAGACCAGGTGGTGGCCTGGCAGATGTCCACCATCAGGACAGAGCGCAAGTTTGCCACAGAGGCCACCATGGCCCTGACATGGTGCGCAGCGACATGGCCTTCCAGTGGGAGCCTTGCCTGCTCATAAGCAAGGCGATACAGTCCGCCACCCATGTGGGCACCATGCGCTTGAACACCACCTCACCTGGCCAACTGGGGTCATAGGAGATAACACTGAGCAGCTTTGTGGTGGCCCTGAGTGCGTTGGATATAGAAGGACAAAGCCCTCTTACAGTCCAAGGTGTGAAGGACAGTCTCCACCCAACTGGAGTGAGATCTTGGAAAGAAGGTAGGGAGCACCACTTCCTGGTTGAGATGGAAGGATGATACTACCTTTGGCAGGAATTTGGGGTGCGTGCGAAGCACCACTCTGTTCTTGTAGAACTTGGTATAGGGCGCCTCTGCCACAAGGGCCTGAAGCTCACTAACTCTGCAAGCAGAGGTAAGCGAGACCAGGAAAAACACTTTCCAAGAGAGGAAGAGAAGGTGGCAGGTAGCCAAAGACTCAAAGGGCAGGCGAGTGAGCTGCACCAACACTATGTTAAGGTCTCATTCAATTGCTGGAGGGCGAACAGGGGGCTTCGATAAAAGCAGGCCCCGAAGAAAACAGGTCAAAGTTGAACCGAGGGGCTTACCATCCACTGGATGGTGGTGCGCTGCCAGGGCACTGAGGTGCACTCAGACGGAGTTAGACTTGAGCCTGGATTGAAAGGGGTGGAAAAGGTACTGTAACACCAGTGCCACTGGGCAGGAGAAAGGGTCAGCCCTGTGTTTGGGGCACCAAACCAAGAACCTGTGCCATTTGAGGGTGTAAGCCTTCCTAGTAGAGGCCTTGCGAGGGGCTAGCAGAATATATTCCACTTCAACCGGAACATTGAAAGGGGCCAGAGTCCTCTTCTTTGCAGCTACGCTGTCAGCGACAGGGACCCCAGGTTTGGGTGCAGAAGAGAGCCCCCCACCTGGAAGAGGAGTCCTGGTGCAGTCCAAGAGAAAGGGGATCACCGTCAACTGGAGGAGCAGCAGGAACTACTGTTGCCTGGGCCACCGGGGAGCTATCAGGATGAGCGAGGTCCTGTCACAGAGGGTCCTGAACAAGGTCTTGGCAAATCAGCGGCGTAGGAGGGAAGGCATACATGAGGCCTTCCGACCACAACAAGAAATGCATCCACTGCCACCCTGGAGGGATGGGCATGCCAGGAATAGTAGCATTAACTAAAAATCTCGCTTGCGCTCTAAAAATATTTGCCCCTCAATCTTAGATACTTTTCTCAATCAAAACTGCACCATGTTAAATTGGCAAGGTCTCAGACTTCCCGACGCTATCTTGGCTACCTGTCGGTGTACCGACAGGGCCGCGCCACCTAGCATCAACAACCTGCCTATTTTATGGCCAGTTGTTCAATTCTTTTAACAATTTTTCAAAATCATATGCAATAATCACTCTAAAAATATTTGAAACAATCAATGATACAAAATCACATTAAATGTCTTAACCACCACCCTTACTATAAGTGTGACACTGGGAATATTTTTCTATATTGAAATCTTCAAGTTATATCATTCAAGAATTATTTTATATTGATGTGTTTTGTCTAGTATGTCACACTTATAGTAAGGGTGGTGGTTAAGACATTTAATGTGATTTTGTATCATTGATTGTTTCAAATATTTTTAGAGAGTGATTATTGCATATGATTTTGAAAAATTGTTAAAAGAATTGAACTGGCCATAAAATAGGCAGGTCGTTGATGCTAGGTGGCGCGGCCCTGTCGGTACACCGACAGGTAGCCAAGATAGCGTCGGGAAGTCTGAGACCTTGCCAATTTAACATGGTGCAGTTTTGATTGAGAAAAGTATCTAAGATTGAGGGGCAAATATTTTTAGAGCGCAAGCGAGATTTTGAGTTATTGGTATACGCTCTGTTAATACGCCTTGTACATTACGAGGAATAGTAGCATGGCAACTGTAAGCTGTCTGGGCTGGCGAACAGGTCCATCACGGGTTCCCCCCAGAGCTGGAAAAGCCGACTGGCTATTCAGGGGTCCAGCTGCCACTCATGCAGTCTGTCGGCCAGAAGGTTGTCCTGGCCTGGTAGGTACACTGCCCGCAGGAGGATACCCTGCTGAATTGTATACAGAGGGCCAGTGCCTCCTGACAAAGGGTACAAGACCCCGTGCCCCCCTCTTTGTTCACATAGAACAATGCCACCTGGTTGTCTGTCTGGACCAGCACTGGCTGGTGACACAGGTAGTGACAGAAGACTTGCAGGGCTAAGTGTATGGCTCGGAGCAGGGGTCCTCCTGCTGTTGAGAACACCAAGTAGAGAACCTACGCCACTTCAGAGCATAGGCCTTCCTAGTGGAATTTTATTTATTTATTTATAGTTCTTTTATACCGCACTCTTTTTCATCAGTGCGGTTTACATTGAACAGGAGTACTCATAGCAAGCAACAGGCTATTGTGAGTTTACATGTAACAGGAGCATTCAACTGGGATTCAACTTTGGGGAACTTTGTACATGCTTTCTGGAGGCCAACACCACCTCTTCAACCTCTCTTGATAATAGCAAGGGAGCAAGGACTAGCCTTTCAGCAGCCAGGCCATCAAATTGAGGGATTTGAGGTTGGGATGCAAGAGGGACCCCTGATCCTGAGTCAGAAGGTCGGGTTGCAACCCCAGAGGAAGTGGAGTATCCACTGCCAACTGCAGAAGAGGGAACCACGGCAGCCTGGGCCACCTGGGGGCTATCAGGATCACCGTGGCTCGGTCCTGCTGGATTTTGAACAGAGTCTAGGCCAACAGAGGTGTGGGAGGAAAAGCATACAGCAGGCTCTCTGACCAGGGGATCAGGAATGCATCTGGCGCTGTTCGCGAAGGATGCGGTTGCCTGGAACAGAACCTGGGTAGTTGCATGTTCAGGGGACTGGCAAAAAGATCCATGGTCGGAAGTCCCCACTTCAGAAAGATCTGTTGAACCACCAGAGGATCCAACTGCCACTCGTGAGGCTGCAGGAGTCTGCTTAGCCTGTCCGCCAGGTAGTTTTCCTGGCCTGGGAGGTAGACCGCTCCGAGGGTCTTGCCCCGATTGACAGCCCAGGAGCAGAGAGCTTGTGCTTCCAGGCACAGAAGTCTGGATCATGTGCCTCCCTGCTTATTGACGTAGAACATAGCCACCTGGTTGTCTGTCTGAATTAGGACAGACTGGTGAGACAGGATCTGAGAGAAAGTCCATAAGGTCAGTCGAATGGCCCGCAATTCCAACAGATTGATCTGCTGGGCAGCCTCCCACAGAGACCACAGTCCCTGTGTGCAGGCCCCTGGGCAATGTGCCCTGCAGGGAAGCATCGGTTCTCAGTACCTGAGTGTGTGGGGAGGCCTGGAAAGGAAGACCCCTGACCAGATTTGGGAGATGCTTCTACCAGCGTAAGGAGTCCACCAAGAGTTTGGACACCCTTATTCTGTCTGACAACTTACCTGTGGCCTGCAACCACTGTGCTTTGAGGTGCCACTGAGCCAGCCTCATGTGCAGCTGGGCATGCAGTGTGACATGCACTGTGGAAGCCATGTGACCTAAGAGCCAGAGGAAGTGTCTGGCCAAGACCAGAGAGTACACCTGAAACTGGCCGGCCAACTTTATCAGCCTGTGAGCTCTGTCTGCAGGCAAATAGGCCTTTGCATGGATGGTATCCAATCTTGCCCCTATGAGCTCCACGTCCTGTGAGGGGACTAAAGTGGACTTGGGGAAGTTTGACGAATCCCAGGTGCTGAAGCAGGGATATGGTTCTGAAGGTGGCCTGCCTGGCCTCTTGTGGAGACTGGCCCCTGATAAGCCAGTCGTCCAGGTAAGGGAACACAAAGATCCCCTCGTTCCTGAGGTAGGCCGCAACCACCGCCAAGCATTTTGTGAAAACCCTGGGGGCGGAGGTGAGGCCGAAAGGAAGCACTCTGTACTGGAAGTGCTTTCCTCCCACCACAAATCTGAGGAATTGTCTGTGACTTGGATGGATGAGGATGTGAGTATAAGCATCCTTCAGGTCTAAGGAGCATAGCCAATCTCCCTGCTGGAGGTAGGGCAGTAAGATTCCAAGGGTAAGCATCTTGAACTTTTCCCTCTCCAGAAACTTGTTCAGATTTCTCAGGTCCAGGATGGGTCTGAGGCCTCCTGTTCTTTTTGGTACCAGGAAGTACCTTGAGTAGAAGCCTTGCCCTCCCAGATGGTGAGGCACCGGTTCCACCGTCTGGTCCCTTAGCAGACCTTCCAACTCCTGAAGGAGTAAGTTTCTGTGCAGAGGGGGTCTTGGAGGCTCCCCTGGAAAGTAGGAGGGGGTATCTGGGTGAAGTGTGTGTGTGGTCTGGCTCCAGGCACCGGAGGCAACAGTCGTGTGTGTCGGTGAGAGACATCAGTTTCTTGCACCGATCACACTTCTTAAAGCCACTGGCAGCCATCAGGGGAAAAAGGGCCCCTGCAAGATCAAAAAATTGGGCTGCTAGAGAAAAGAAAAGAGGCGTGAATGCAGTCTCTAAGGACAAAAACTGAAAAAGGAGATCCGGGCTCGGCACCGGTGTACCGAGTCCAGGCGGGAAAGGAACCGACGTCGATCTGAAGAAAAAAACCTCGACCCAACGCAGAAAAACCAACTTTTTTCGCAGGCGACAAGCACAGGTGTCCGTAGGGCTCCACGGAAAAAAGACTGAGCAAGATGGCACCTTTGGGTGGGAAGGGGACCACGCATGCGTGCCTGCATTCCCAAAGGCTTTCTTTGAAAGCTGGGGAAATGCTCCGCATGGGGGCTCCGTCGACGCCAACGTCACCCATACGTGAGGACTGACTTCCTGCTTGGTCCTGGAGAAAGACAACTCTGTGGGGAAGCGGGAGGGTTGTGAGAACGTAATCCCGCTGTTCATAGAGAACACCTGCTTAACTATGCTTTTTCAGTGAACAAGCAAGAAAAAAGTCCTCATATATGGGACTCTCAAGCTATAGGCTACCATAACTTGAGGAGATGAATAGCCCAACCAGACAAGAACTGGAGAAGCCAGAAAGACAAGACAGATAGTCCCAAGGGACTGATTCAGTATCCTCAGCAGACATCGACCTGAGGGGATTTTGAGCAGGTAGCCTGGACAGACAGAAGGACCTGTGGGCAGGAGTTGACTCGCACCCAAAGATATGCTGGAGCATGGCCTGGTGGGAATCTGCATCCAGACAGTAATGTGCTGCAAAGGTATGGACAAAGACCATGTCGCAGCCCTGCAGATTTCCTCTACGGAAACAGAACCGAGGTTGGCCACTGGCACAGCCATTGTGAACTGTGACATGACCCTCAAGGTTCAACCCAGCTGAAGAATACATGTGAGTGATGCAGTCCGCTAGCCAGAGGGATAGCATGAGCTTTGAGACAGCGATGTCCAGCCTATTGGGATTGAAGGAGAACAGCTGGGTGGACTGGTGGTGCACTTTCATGCATTCAAGGTAGAAGGCCAATGCGTGCTTAAGGTCCAGTGTATGCAACGCCATCCTGCCATGATTTGCGTGAGGCTGGTGGAAGTAAGAATCGACTGAGGTGGAAAGCCAAGACCACCTTCAGCAGAAAGCAGGGGTGTACATGGAGCATCAGCCAGTTCTGGTGAAGCCATAGGTACAGTGGGTGAGTAACCAGAGCCTGAAGCCCGCTGACCTGTTGTGCTGATGTTACCACCACCAAGAAACAGAACCTTCTAGGTCAGGAATTTCAGGAAGCATGAGTCCAGCAGCTTGAAAAGGGCCCCACATCAGCTGAGTACCACGTTGAGGTCCCAAGCCACCAGAGACTTGATTGGCGGCTTTGAAAGGAGCAGGCCCCTCATGAAGCGAGCCATCACAGGCTGGGCAAAGATGGGTCGTCCCCCCCCCCCCCGACTGAGCTGAGGTGAACTTGCACCAAACTGGACTTCAGGCCAGGGTCAGAGGTGCAGAAGCAGGAGCAGATGTCAGCACCTGCCCACAACTCCAAAACTCTGCCATTTCAGAGCATAGGACTGCAGGATGCCAGATGGATGTTGGTACCACCCTCTGGAAGATGGAACTCTGAGAGGGCTACTTGGTCAGCATCCATACCGTGAGACATTAGCGGACATTGGGGTACACAAGGCACCACCCTCCTCCAAGATGAGGTCCGGGTCTGAGCCCAGTTTGGGGCAATGCTGTGGGGCAATGCTATGGCCAGTTTGGGGCAATGAGTATCATGGAGCTCGTCGGCCTGGAGCTTCAGGGGGGTCTTTGCCACAAGTGATATGGGGGGGGGGGGGTATGCATACAGCAACCCCTTCCCCAAATGGAGGATAAAGGCGTCTGAGGTCAAGTGGTTGCTGGCCAGCCTCCAGAATGCCCAAAAGATCTAGGCTACCACTAACCTCTTTAGGGTCCACTCAAGTGGCTATAGCACCTGGCTGAGCCGGTCCAAACAGCTGAGCTCATCAAGTTGGTAAGTTGCCCGAAGGTCCATGCTGTGGAGCAGGACGAACCTCCACAGTTAATGAGCCCATGCCCCCCCTATTTGTTCATGTAGAACATCGCCACCTCATTGTCCATCTGGATCAGGACCATCAGATTGCAAATGCCCTCTGTGCCTTCCAAGCGCACCTGGCCAATTACTCAGCTCGTTCTGATGCAGGCTCTTCTGCGCAGACCACAGGCCCTGGATGCAGCGCCCATCCAGGTGCACCTACCAGCCGAAATTGGACATGTCTGTCATGAGCATCTGGGGGGGGGGGGGGGCACTGCCTGGAACGAAAGAGCCCTACAGCAGATGCCTCAGGTCCAGCTACCTGTCAAGGGACTGCAACAAGGGTGCTACAACCACAATCTGGTCCGAACCGGCCTGGTCATCCTGTCCAATGGCCGAGGCCCGCTTGGAGCTGGAGGCCCTGGATGATCTCACCCCGAGGAACAGGAGTGAGACCGATGTAGAGGACCCGTACAAGACCCACGGCTCTCGGGGGTTTCCTGGATGGTTTTCAGTGTCTCACGCAAGGGAACCTCGGTCTCTGGGCGCAAGTCAAAGCTGGCTGTGAGCACCTGCTGGAAAGCAATGAACACAAATGCTGTGTTCTCACGCCAGCATGTGGGACTCCCACGCGGGCGTGGGACTCCCACGCGGGCGTGGGGCCCTGCGACAGCAACCCGAAGGTCATCGGGTTGGGCGTCGAAGGTCCTCGCCGGGACGACCCTCAGGAAACCGAGCACCATTGCCGGAGGCCTCTATATCTGTACGAGATACCTTGTGGGGCCTCTCCTTGTCTGACTCTCGGGAACACTGAAGGGAGCTAAGTGGCAGAGCGCAGGAGCGCTCGCGCTTGTCAGAAGCCCCCCCAACAGTGACTGAGGCCTTCTTGCACTGCTCTACTTCAGGGAACCCCTGGTCGGAGTGCCACCAAGAGCGTGGGGCCGAGGTGGGGGATCCCACCGGAGGAGCCACCTGGGACTCCGAGGCAGCCTTCCTGAAAATGCCTTTGAACGTCTGCTTACAACTGAGCAGGGCTTTGGAGGACATTTTCTTACAAAAGCGAACAGGGCTCTGGATCATGGTCAGCCCCGAGACACCGCAGGCAACAGTCATGTGTGTTCGTAAGCAACATGCTCTTAGAGCATCTATCGCATTTTTTGAATCCGGTGGCCATAGGGGCAAAAAACGGCCTCAGCAAGATCAAAGACCCACACGATCAGCGGTCGGAGGAAAAAAGGGTGCGAAGCCCATTAAGGCAAAAAAGGCAAAGAAAAACATCCCCTAGAGGCTCTAAAAGATAGAGCAGGGGGAAGGACGGGTAGAGGACCAGTGCAACTGGAAAAATAAAGGGCCAATAGGCTGAAAACAAAAATATGTCTGAGGGACGAGGACATGCGTCCGAAGGGCTCAGTGGAAAAAGGGAGACTGAGCAAGATGGCACCCTTGGGCAGGAAAAGGACCGTGCATGAATGCATGGCAGCAATCCCAAAGGCTTTCTTTGAAAGCTGGGAAATTGCTCTGTGCGGGCTTAGTCGCTGCCAATGTCACCTGTAAGTGAGGACTGACTTTCTGCTTGTTCCTGAAGAATCTGCAAGACCCTAGCGTCCAGCGAAACTATCACTCCGGTAGCCTGAGCACAGAAGGAAGGGTCAGAGGGCAGGAGTTGCCTACACCCACAAATATTACGGAATACTGCCTGGCAAAACACACTGTCCCTGTGGGACTTGCTCTCCAGGCAATAGTGAGCTGTGAACGTATGAATTGAAAACCATGTGGTGGCCTTGCAAATCTCAGTCGCTTGTTAGTCACAGGGAGTCCCAGTCAGGTTTTTGGGATATCCCTAATGAATATGCATGAGATACATTCAAATACAATGGAGGCAGTGAATGCAAATATACCCTGTGCATATTCATTAGGGATATCCCGAAAACCTGACTGGTTTGCGGCCATCCAGGACTGAATTTGAGTACCTCTGACTTAGGATTTTCTTCTTTTTCTTCAGGGCCTGAGGTCTTCTTGAAGCTGCCACCATGGGTCTCCAAGGATGCTCAGGCCTCATGGGAAGCGCTGGGCTTGGAGCTTGGCATCGGGGAGGCTGAGATGGAGTCAGACCTGGGAAAGCGTAGTTATTCACCTGTAACAGGTGTTCTCCAAGGACAGCAGGAATTAGTCCTCACATATGGGTGATGTCAGTGCCGACAAAGCCCTTGTATGGAGCAAATCCCCAGCTTTCTAAGAAAGCCTTTGGGAATTGCATCATGCATGTGTGGTCCCATTCCCGCCCAAGGGTGCCATCTTGCTCAGTCAAATGACATAGCTAAAAATACAGCAAGAGAACAATATAATAGGACTGCAACTCCATGGGGAGGAAGGAGGGTCATGAGGACCGATTCCTGCTGTCCCCAGAGAACACCTGTTACAGGTGAGTAACTACACTATCTCCGGGAACAAGCAGGAAGTTAGTCCTCACATATGGGACTCCCCAGCTATAGGCTACCGAGAACCCACAGCTGAAAAATAGGCTCCCTTTACGACAGCTGCAAGCAGCCACAATAGGAATCTAACAGAAAGTAGCACTCTAGTAGCCTGACACAGAAGGGTTGGAGGGCAGGATTTGCCTAGACCTCAAAAAGGTTAAGGAGTACAGCCTGGCCAAAAGCACTGTCCCGACAGGACTCTATCCAGGCAGTAATGGGTTGCGAAAGTCTGACCCAAAGAGCACATGGTAGCCTGGCAGATATCTGCCAGCGGAACAGAGCAGAAATGAGCCACTGATGCCGCCATGGCCCTGACCCGATGGGCCGTGACATGACCCTCCAACGGAAGCTCGGCTGCCCTGTATGCCCATGCGATAGTCTGCCACCCAGGTGGACAGCGTATGCTTGGAAATGGCCACCCCCCCAGCTTACTGGGATCATAGGATACCAAGAGCCGAGAAGCCCTTCTATGGTCCTGCGTACACTGAATATAGAAGGCCAATGCCCTCTTACAGTCCAGGATATGCAGTACTGTCTGCCCGATTGGCATGTGGCCTGGGGAAAAAAAAAGTAGGCAGCACCACCTCCTGGTTGACGTGAAACGAGGAGACCACTTTCGGAAGGAACTTGGGGTGCTTGCGAAGCACCACCTGATTCCTATAGAACCTAGTATAAAGCCTGTCTGACAAGGGCCTGCAGCTCACTCACCCAAGCTGACATGAATGCTACCAAGAAAACCACCTTCCAAGAAAAGTAGCATAGATAGCAGGTCGCCATCAGCTCAAAGGGCGACTGAGTAAGCTGCCCTAAAACCACATTCAAGTCCCACTCGGTCACCAGAGGGCGTACCGGAGGCTTCAACAGAAGCAGGCCTCTCAAGAACCGAGACACCAAGGGATGGGCAGAGAGGTTTTCCCTCCACCGAGAAGTGGTTTGCTGTAAGGGCACTGAGGTGAACTCTGATGGAGTTGGACTTGAGGCTCAAATCCGAGAGGTGGAGAAGGTACTGCAAAACCACCCCAACTTGGCAGGAGAAAGGATCCACACCCTGCTCCTCACACCAAGTCACAAACCTATGCCA
Source organism: Ichthyophis bannanicus (assembly GCA_033557465.1). Classification (NCBI taxonomy): domain Eukaryota; kingdom Metazoa; phylum Chordata; class Amphibia; order Gymnophiona; family Ichthyophiidae; genus Ichthyophis; species Ichthyophis bannanicus. Next base: position 163,242,242 of record CM066044.1, on the reverse strand, counting down.
TTTCAAGGCATAGGTCTGTCTAGTCGACGGCCTCCTTGAGGCCAGCAAGACCTCTTCAACATTCTTTGGAAGGAGGAGTGGTGCGAGTAGGGTTAAATTAGGCTTACCTGCTAATTGTTGTTCCTGGAGTAGATACAGTCTAGGACAGTCCAAAACGTGATTTGAGTGGAAAAACAATATATTACTCTAAGACATATTATACAACCCGACACAGGCCGTGTTTCGAAAACCTTCATCAGGGGTTGTTGAAGTAGGTACTAGAAACAAAAACATACAAAATAAATAATTTTAAGTGAAACAAAACGGGAAAGAACAAAATGCTAATTAAAATACATGTAAACCCATTGAGATTAATCTTATAAATACATAAACAAAAAATTATAATGTAACTCTATAAACACTAAAAAGTGTGGATACGCAATACCAATAAAATAGTTACAAACAATAACTCATAACTAGAATATAGTTAATTAATTTTATTTAATTTTATAAACACATTAGGGGGTGTAACAAGCAACATAGCTTTCTCTAGGATACCTTAGTTTAATGACCATACAACACTCAGTTGAAGATAACAGAGCTGGAACAAAGAAAACAAGATTAGGCACATGTATACATTGAAAACAATAATCCAAACCATCTCAAACATTAAAACAATAAATAAATAAATAGCTAAAAAATATTTAAAATGTCTTGGAAAACGAACCGCCTAAGAAAGGCAGCGTGTACACTGTACATATCCGGAAGCCAAGGAGGGAGGAGGTCAAAACTGCAACCCGTGGGTACCAGCAGAGCTACTTAGAAATAAACGTATCTTGACCATTGGCAATTGTGAATATTAAGTATCTTTTTGTTAAGAAACCTTGGATGAACTACAATAATTTAAATGTAAAAATTATACCAACTGAAACTGAGTTAAAACTAATATTGAACTGGACACTAACATTTAAAATTGGTAAAACTAAAAAGGTGGAAAGAAACTGCGTGAAAATTGTCTTTAAAAGAAAATCCGGACTTCCGGTAGCATGGTGAGCTGAGCGGGTCGCAGCCCTCTTAGCTCCGAGGCTCTTCTCCTCTCTCACCCCCTTGATTTAGCGTGACAGCCCCGAATTTACTTGAAACAGCGTGGGGGTGTCTGCCTGCACGAGATTGTGCGCCGCTAGCTGTAAAGCCCGGGGAGTGCTGTGTATGGCGACAAGATCCTTCCCGCCGAGAGAAACCACGTGGCGGTGCCGGTAAAATGGCGGAGGGGGCCCAGGAAGGTCCGATGACCGAGACAACGCTGATGGTGGAGGAAGTCTCAAAGGCGGTGGTGGTCGCACTGGAGGGGCGTCTAGGAGGGCTGGCGACAAATCGCGGCTGTGGCACAAGCGGTGGCGGAATTCGCCGGCTGCGTGGAGCGGGCGGAGACCCGAATCGGTGCCCTGGAGGACCTGCAGGTGCGGGACGAAAACCGGCTCAAGCGGCTGGAGGATACTCTGGCCCAGCAGCGAGATAAACTTGAAGATCTTGAAAATCGCAGCCGGCGCAACAACTTACGATTTATTGGCATCGCAGAGACGGTGCCGGAGAAGGGACCTGCGCTGTTTCCTTGAGAAATGGATCCCGGAGCACCTGCCTTTGGAGGGAGATCTGGGGCCCATTGTGGCTGGAGAGCGTGCGACCGGTTGGGGTCCCTCCGGGCCGGAGATAGCAGGCCACGTGCTGTTATTGCCAGGTTTTTAAATGCAGCACAAAAAGAAGGGTGTGCTCCGTGCTTCCCGCCTCTACAGAAGATCGGGGCCCACGGCACACAAGGTGCTTATTTTTCAGGACTACTCCGCTGGCGTTGCACAACGTCGGAAGGCTTTCAGGGATGCTTGTGGCAGGTTGGTGGAACGGGGCATACGCTTCACCTTGGCTTACCCAGCCACTCTGCGAGTGGACTCTGACAACGGCCGCCGGGTCTTCTCTTCACCACAGGACGCCCTAGACTTCTGCAATGGCCTGGGATGAGGAGTCAGGCTCGGTCCAACTGGGAGTGCTCAGCTTTGTTGGGGGCTTTGGCCCTCTGGGGCCTGGCGTGGACCGGGTCCCCCTCGTTTTCCTTGGGACTTGAGCCTGCTCGGCGGAGGTCCTCTCTCTTGGCTCTGTTTTGGACCGGCCCTAGGGCCTTTGGGTTAACCTTGGTATGTTGGGTATAAGGCTTCATGTGTTAAGGCCTTGGGTATCCCTCCTGCTCTCCTTTCTGTTGTTGTTGAGGAGCTACGTGGGAGCCCGGCACACAAGGATTTTTAGTAGTGCCTCATTTAATTATCGTGTCTATACATTTGCTCTCAGCTCTCTAATTGTTTTTCTTTCTTTGTAATATTACAGGGGGGGGGGGGGGGGTTTGTGTTTCTTTTGTTTGGTTTTGTTTATTTACTACACCGTGGTGGTCGGCTGTTGAGGCGAAGCAGCCATCACGACTTCAGGTTTGCTGAAGCCTTTGCTTTAGAAGGGGGAGCTGTGTGTAATGTACTGTGCTTTTTTTTCTTTTTCTTTGTCCCTTCCCTTTTTTTTCTTTTTTTTTTCCTGTCTTCTTCATAGGCTGAGGATAAGCCACAGGATCTTGTTTTCATCAATTCCTAATATCCATTTTTCTCTCTAATTATATTTATTTCTATCTTTATTCTCTATATTGTTCATATGCACTGTTATATAATGTACTGCATCTTTAATGGTTTCACATTGCAGGGTTTGGTTCCACAGTTTACATGGGCCAGCCAGGGGTCTGGTGCCTGGGCCGGGCCCCAGGGGGGCTTCCATCTATTTGTCTCTCCCTGGGCGAGGTTTTCACTGTTTAGCGGGAGGGCAGGCGGCGTCATAGGTGGGTATGGCCTTAGATGCCTGAGTGTGCGTGTGTGAGGATGTGGGGCGTGTTTCTGAGGGGGTTAGTAGGGTTGGTTGGCTTGGGTATGGTTGATTGTTTGTCTGCTGGATGGGGGGGGAAGGGGGGCCTTGCATGCAATGGAAGTCCTGGTGGAGCCAGTGGGGTTTGACTGGCAGTGGGAAGTGGAGGTGGGCGAGGGGGGAAGGGGGGAGGTTGAGGTGGGGAGGGGATGGGAGGGGTGGGGGGTATGGGGCAGAGGTTCACTTCGAAGGGGGATAGGGATGCTGGACGTCGAGTTGGTTTAGGCATATGTGTGTGGCTGGACTGGTATGTTGGTGGGTGGAGTATGTTTGTGTGCTGGATGATACGTTGGTGGTTGCGGTCATTCTGGACGGGGTGGACGTGGACGGAGGGGGGGACCCTAGGCTGGGGGGGTTTCCACTTCATAGACGGGCAGGTTGTTTTTTTTCCTGGAAGCCCACTTGGAGTATAGACGCTGGATAGTGCTGTTCGAATCGCGACTTGGAATGTGTGTGGGCTCGGCTCTCCCATTAAGCGCTATAAGGTGCTGCAATATCTGCAGCGTCACCGTCTTAATGTGATTTTGCTACAAGAAACGGCATCAATCAGCGGCGGAGCATGCGAAATTATGCCGTGGACCTATCTCTCATGTATATGGGGCCCCTGCTTTAGGTAAGAAGAGAGGAGTGGCTATTTTGTTTACCAAATCCGTTACATGGGTCGAGGAGCGTGTTGCCACGGACCCGGAAGGCCGTTATGTCTGTGTTTGGGGGACCCTTAATGGGGCGAAGGTGGCTATCTGCTCGGTGTATGGGCCTAATGGCTACGAGGCTGGTTTTTACCGGGATCTGGCCCGTATCCTGGAGGATACTGGGGGATATCAGCTTGTGCTGGGCAGGGACTTCAATGAAGTGTTAGCTGTCGCTCCCGATCGGTCTGGCCGCGGGGGGGGCGGGAGTTCGAGAGCTCGTAAGCGTCTGTTGGGGCTTTGCGAGGTGTATCGCTTGTTGGATGTTTGGCGGGTTTTACACCCAGGGGAACGCGAGTATACACATCTGTCCCGGGCCCATGGGACGTGGTCCCGTATTGATTACTTTTTACTCTCGGAGGCCATGTTCGGGCGGGTGGTGACATCAGCGATTGAGTCTTCAACTCTTTCTGACCATGCGCTAGTTGTGCTGGAGCTTCGAAATCCTGGCCCCGTTGGTACCCGGCTTTGGAGATATCCATTGGACCTTGGTGGGGATGCTCAGTTTGCGGACCACATACGGGCATGTTGGAAGGAATATGTGGCCTTTAACGATACGCCGGAGACTTCCCCTGCTCTTCTTTGGGAGGCAGGCAAGGCAATGCGGTTATATGCGTGGGGAAATTATTAGTTACTACGGTCAGAAACGCAAGCGCTTAAACCAGCAGATTTGCTCCTGGAGAAAGACCTGACTAGAGCTCGGCAGCGGGTAGCTGCGGATAAATCTGCTGTGAATCAACGTGTGGCACGGGATCTTCAGATGGAATTAGAAACGCTTGCTTCACCGTCGCGCGCAGAAATCCTTGCTATATTATCGGTTTCAGCTTTAACCGTTACGGCAAATAAGGCCAGTAAGTTGATGTCTGCCCTGGTGCGTCCTGGTGCGGGGAAGCCCGACATATTGGGGCCATAAACACCCTGATGGGGCCATCCAGCGGGACAAGACGGCGATTGAGGCTGTTTTCACTGATTTCTATCGTCACTTATACGCGAGTGAAGGGGACCGGGAGGTGGAGGGTTGGGAGTTTTTTGGCTGGGTGTGTCCTGCCGCGGCTTTACCGAGGAACAACTGCTGCTTCTTAATCGGCCAATTTACGGGGAGGGACCTTCAGGAGGGTATGACGCAATTGAAGAATGGCAAGGCGCCGGGGGCCGACGGTTTTCGGGGGGGAATTCTATAAGCTTATGGGGGCAGCCTTGGTGGTCCCTTTGGTGGGCTATTATGAGGATCTGGTGCAGAGAGGGTGATTTCCGTTTGAGGCGAATAAAGCCATCGTTACTGTTTTGCTGAAGCCTGGGCGGGACCCCCTTCTTCCAGGCTCTTACCGCCCGATTTCACTTCTTAATGTTGACATTAAGCTGTTCGCCAAGATTATGGCGGATAGGCTGGCCCCTCTGTTGCCCATGTTAATACACCCTAATCAGGTGGGGTTTGTCAGAGGCCGCCAGTGTCCCATAATTTACAGCGGATCCTGCTTTCCTTATGTGCTGAAACAAGTCAGACTCAAGGGTCTCTTCTTATCAGCTTCGACGCCGAAAAGGCGTTTGATAGGGTGCAGTGGAGCTTTATGTACCAAGTTCTTGCGGTGATGGGGTTTGAGGGTTTCTTTTGTCGACGCCATTAGGCTGCTGTATGCTGCGCCAATTGGGGCCCTCTGGTGAATGGTGCTGTGACGGCGGATTTCGCAATTCAGAAGGGGACCCGGCAGGGGTGTCCGTTGTCCCCGCTTCTCTTTGTTCTTACCTTGGAGCCTCTTTTTACATAAGATCCTCCGCGTGGGCTACGCAATTCAGAGGGATCCCCTTGGGCCGGGAGGAATTTCGCGTGGCAGCGTTCGCGGGACGATCTGCTTGTGCATTTGGGTGACCCGCATGTTGGGCTCCCTCATCTCCTACAGTTAATTAAGGACTATGGGCAGATGTCGGGCTTTAAACTTAATTTGGATAAATCAGAAGCGTTGCACTTAGGAGCCGCAGTGGGACGACCATGGCCGGGCGATTTCCCTCTGCGTTGGGCGGCGGACTGGGTATTTTAAGTATTTGGGGGTATATTTTGCCGGCGGACCTCGTCGGGGACCTTTACAGTCTGAATGTTGGACAGGGCGCTTACTTCTATCTCGTCTGCGGTGGACAATGGCGAGACCTACCGTTGTCGCTGGGTGGTGCGGGGTAGCCTTGTGTAAGATGGCTCTCTTTCCCAAGCTTCTTCTACGTGCTTCAGGACGCTTCCGTGTTTCTTACACTTTGACCTCCGGCAGTTCGATCGGATTTTTAATCGGCTACTTTGGCAGGGGAGGAGACCTCGGGTGCGTTTGAGCGTACTCAGTCAGCCTCGGGAGTTCGGAGGTTTGGGCTTCCCAAATATATGACAATACAATATTGCCTGCTTGTTGAGGTTTGTACGTGACTGGCTTTGGGACTCTGAGGATTATGCGCCGACGGCGACACTTGCGGGTGTGGTCTCTCCACTGCACTTGCGTTACCTTCTCCATGCTTCCAGGGTCCGGGGATTGGGGGGCTTCCTCTTCTTCGGCGTATCTTCTTGATCCGGTCCGATTGGCGTGGCGCCAATTTGTGCGGGGCGCCGCTTGCCGGCCACAACATACTCCATACCTTCCTATTTGTGGTAATGAAGATTTTGTACCGGGTATGGGGAATTTCGCCTTTTATTGCCTGGAGCCGCATGGGGATCGTTAATTTGGAGCATGTGCTGACCCCCGAGGGGGAGATGTTGACTTTCCCACGTTATGTCGGCAGTATCCCCTCGTCCCCAATGATGTTTCCGCTATGCCCAGCTGCGCAGCTATGTCTGCACGATTCCCCAGGCATCTCGGAAGGGGGAGGTGAGTACGGCGGTGGAACTGGCGTTGTTGGGGGGTGAGGGGGGTATGAGGGTGTCTTGGCTATATAAGATGCTCTGGGAGGGGGTTTCACCCCTAGACCTGGCACACTTGGCGTCCGCATGGACCCTTGACCTGGCGGAGGAGGTGTGTGCCGATGAGCTTCTTAGGGGGCTGGCCAATATTGTCTCATTGAGTGTTTTGGTCTCTCATCGTGACACTCAATATCGGCTTTTGCGTCGGCTTTACTTTGCCCCTCTCAGGGCCTGGCAGGCAGGGGTGGGCGCTGCTCATAGTTGCCCTAGATGTATGGAACCCAGGGCCACGCTGGGGCATATGTTTTGGCGTTGCCGGGTTGTTTCAGGTATTCTGGGAGAGGGTTGCGTTCTTATTTGTCCACCTGTCTCCGGCAGAGTGTGTTGTGGAATGCTAAGAATGTGGTGCTAGATGTTTGGGACACAGTGTGGTTGGAGGAGTTGGGAGAAGTACGCTTGCGATGGTTGCGCCTGGTGTTGGTGTCCGCCCGAGTGACTGTTGCAGCAGTGGCTTGCTGCTATAGGCCCTCAATATGGCCTCTGGCGTATTCATCTCCACCAACTTCTGCTCATGGAACACCTTTGGGCCCAGGGGACTGAGCAGCGGTGGCGGCGGTTCCTGGAGGGTTGGGGGCCCCACTTGCATTTGATGCCTTGGCGAGTACGTAGTAGAATCATGCGGAGGCCATGAGGGTCCTGTAGAGGGGGTCGCATGTCCTGTTCCTTGCAAGATTTGACAGTCTGGCCGCTAGTTTTTAAGGGTTAGCCCAACTCTGTTACCCAAAATAAGCTGGGGGGGTGGGGGGGGGAGAGGGGTGGAAGGTAGGTAGGGGGAGTGGGGGGGGGGGAGGGGTGGGGGGAGGATGGTAGGTAGGGGGGGCGGGATACGGGTGGGTGGGGGGGAGAGCCGTGGCCTGTATGTGTGATTGGGCCTCTGCTGGCAGGTTTGGGAGAAGAGTTCACCCCAAGCCTGGTTGTCCTCCTGTGGGGCCGTATTATCCTTTTTTCTTGCCTACTTTTGCGTGTTTTCTTTCCTGGGGGGACGCTGCGGAGGCTGTTAGGTTTCTTTATCATTGCCTAACTCTTCCCCTGTCGATATCTGTCTGTACGGGTGTATGTGCTTTTATACCCATGTCTGTCCGGGAGGGTGGGGGAAGCGGGGGGGACTTCTTTCTTTCTGGGGGGGTCCTACCGCAGCCCTTGGACGTCGTTTTGTAGTCTGCCACTCTTGGGGACTTGTATTTTATTGTGTACTTTGGAATGCACTGTTTAGCTATGTGGTGGGCTTTGTGTTTACCCACCCCCCTGTGTTGATTTTGTTTCTGTATATGCTATGGAGATGTTGTGTTTGTTTCTTTCTAATAAAAAACAGATTCATCTAAAAGAAAATCCACAAAAGTGTGGACTACCAATAGAACTCATCGAGAGAAACAAAGTGTAGTAAATCTGATCGTGCTTACCAAATTCAGTAGCTAACTCAAATTCTCTCTTTCCAAACTATGCGGTACGAAGTCCAGTGCATAGGAAAAAACTGAAAATAAAAGCAACTCGCTCTAATTGTGGTTCTTATTAGACCGGACATGTATATTTTTAATCAAATGTGGTTGGCAGAGCATATGGAGAGGACCCCAGAGGATTTAATAATAAAGTGAAACTAAAATAGTGTAAGCTACTGATATTAAAATGAAAGAATCTGGATTATACCAGAAACCAGCGATATAGTAAAGCTCACTTACCGAAGTCAGTATCTGTCTAAATTATCAGCTTCAAACCAAGCAGCGAGTCGCCTGGCACACTGAAAAGAAATTTCTAAGAAACGCCGACACATGCGCAGAGATAGTAGTTAGCGTATTGAGCGGGAAGCAACGGAGGCGGAGTCTAGTCCTTCTATCATTGGTAATGCATATGTATACAATAAACTGAACTACCTTTTATATTGCATCTAAAAGAAAATCTCAAACAATAAAATAAATAGGTGAATATCTCTAGTTATCAGTAGAATGTCTTGGAGAGAATCCCTTGGAAACAACAAGTGCAGTGTACACATCAGGAAGAACATAAGAAATGCCATACTGGGTCAGACCGAGGTCCATCAAGCCCAGTATCCTGTTTCCAACAGTGGCCAATCCAGGTCATACGTACCTAGCAGTTTCCCCAAAAGACACAGGTTCTGCAGTGCTTGTACTAGGCCAAGCATTGATATCCTGGGTCCCTTTTTAATAGTGGTTTATGGACCTTTCCTCCAGGAACTTGTCCAAACCTTTTTTAAACCCAGCTATACCAACAGCCGTACCACATCCTCCGGTAACAGATTCCAGAGTTTGATTACACGTTGAGAGAAGAAATATTTTCTCCTATTTGTCTTAAATAGTTTACCCTGTAGCTTCATTACATGCCCCCTAGTCCTTCTATATTCTGATAGCGTAAACAATTTATCCACGTTTATCCGTTCCACTCCATTCATTAATTTATACACCTCTATCATATCTCCCCTCAGCCGCCTCTTTTCTAGGTTAAAGAGCCCTAACCTTTTTAGCCTCTCTTCATAGGAGTAGCCTTCCATCCCCTTCACCAATTTGGTGGCTCTTCTCTGTACTTTTTCTAATAACTCTATGTCCTTTTTAAGATACGGTGACCAGAATTGCACACAATATTCAAGGTGCGGTCGTACCATGGAGCGATACAGAGGCATTATAATATCCTTTGTTTTATTCTCCATCCCTTTCCTTATGATACCTAGCATTCTATTTGCTTTCTTGGCCGCCGCTGCACACTGGGCGGAGGGTTTTAAACATGTTATCCACGATGACTCCTAAATCTTTTTCCTGGGTGGTGGTTTCTAATGTGGAGCCTTGCATCTTGTAACTATAGTGTGGGTTGTTCTTTCCTAGGTGCATAACTTTGCACTTGTCCACATTAAATTTCATCTGCCATTTGGATGCCCAGTCTTCCAATTTATCCAGATCCTCCTGCAGTTTTCCACAATCCTCTTGGGTTTTAACAACTTTAAACAGTTTTGTGTCATCTGCAAATTTGATTACCTCACTAGTTATTCCCTTTTCCAGGTCATTTATGAATATGTCAAAAAGTAGCGGACCCAGTACAGATCCCTGGGGTACTCCACTATTCACCTTTTTCCATTGGGAATATTGGCCATTTAGCCCTACCCTCTGCTTTCTATCTTTTAACCAGTTCCCGATCCACAATAGTACACTGCCTCCTATCCCATGACTTTTTAGCTTCGCCAAAAGTCTCTGATGGGGGACCTTGTCAAAAGCTTTCTGAAAGTCCAGATACACTATATCAACCGACTCACCTTTGTCTACCTGTTTATGCACACCTTCAAAAAAAAACAGATCAGATTAGTAAGACAAGATCTTCCTTGTCTAAAGCCATGTTGGCTGTCTCCCATTAGGCCATGACTATCTACATGCTGTGTAATTTTGTTCTTTATGATGGCTTCTACCATTTTCCCTGGTACTGACGTCAGGCTCACCGGTCTGTAATTTCCCGGGTCACCCCTGGAACCCTTTTTAAAAATTGGTGTTACGTTGGCGACCCTCCAATCTTCAGGTATTACAGATGATTTTAATGAAAGTTCACAGATTACCAATAACAGGTCTGCAATCTCATATTTCAGTTCTTTCAACACTCTGGGATGTATACCATCCGGTCCAGGTGATTTGCTACTATTCAGTTTATCAAATAGTTGTAATATATCTTCCCGGTGTAGCGATATTTCTCTCAATTCCTCTGCAGTATCACCTTTAAATACCACTTCAGTCTTGGGTAACACCCCTACATCTTCCTCAGTAAAGACCGAAGCAAAGAATTCATTCAGTCTCTCTGCTATAGCCTTGTCTCCTCTTATTGCACCTTTTACCCCTCTATCATCTAATGGTCCAATTGACTCTCTCACAGGCCTTTTGCTACGAATGTACTTGAAAAAGTCTTTATTTCGTGTTTTTGCTTCCGTAGCAAGTTTCTTCTCAAATTCCCGCTTTGCCTGCCTTATCAATGCTTTGCATTTAACTTGCAAGTGCTTGTGCTGTTTCCAGTTTTCATCATTTGGCTCTTTTTTCCATTTTCTGAAGGTTGCTCTTTTGGCAGCAACAGCCTCTCTGACATCACCTTTAAACCATGCTGGCAGTTTTTTGGACTTTCTTCCACTTTTCTTAATGCGTGGAATACAGCTGGTCTGGGCTTCGAGGATAGTATTTTTAAATAACACCCAAGCTTGCTGTAAGTCTTTAACCTTTGGAACCGCTCCTTTTAGTTTTTTACCGAACTATATTCCTCATTCTATCATAGTCACCCTTTTGAAAGTTAAAAGGTAGTACTGTGGATTCCTTTACTAACTGTCCTCCACTGATTAAATCAAACATGATCATACTATGATCACTATTGCCAAGTGGTCCCAACACCCTTATTTCTTGCACCAGATCTGGCTGGCGTTCCACTAAGGACTAGGTCCAGTATGGCTTCCCCTCTGGTCGGTTCATGAACCAGCTGCTCCAAGAAGCAGTCATTCATTTCATCTAGAAACTTTATCTCTTTAGCTTGTCCTGCTGTGACACTGTCCCAGTCGATACCGGGGTAATTGAAATCACCCATTATTACTACTCTGTTGTGGCTTTTGTTAGCTTCCTTGATTTCTTTGAGCATTTCATCATCCATTTGTTCATTCTGGCCAGGTGGTCGATAGTATACTCCCACTGCCATCACCTTCCCCTTCATAAATGGAATTTCAATCCAGAGATTCTACAGCATATTTTGTTCCCTGCAAAACTTTAATCCTTTCTGACTCAATGCCCTCTCTAACATAGAGCGCAACCCCTCCACCAATTTGTTCAGCTCTATCATTACGATATAGTTTGTATCCAGGTATCACAGTGTCCCACTGGTTATCCTCCTTCCACCATGTCTCTGAGAGTGCAATCATATCTAACCTCTCATTTAATGCTATATATTCTAATTCTCCCATCTTATTGTTTAGACTTCTAGCATTGGCATACAAGCATTTTAGAGACTGTATTTTATTAATATTAATCTGGCTATTGGTAGGCATGGGTAATGGGGAATCTTTATGCTCTGTCTCTCCTTACTCAAGGGCATTTGGGCTACTATACTCCCTTTTGGAACCTCACTGCTTTTTGGTAGTATCCTTCCAGGATACCTTTGTCCGAACCGTGCGCTCCTGGGTGACTGTCGGCTTTCCCCTATTTTCTAGTTTAAAAGCTTCTCTATCTCTTTTTTAAAGGTTAATGCCAGCAGTCTGGTCCCATCCTGATTAAGGTGAAGCCCATCCCTTCGGAAGAGCCCCCCCTTTCCCCAGAATGTTCCCCAGTTCCTAGCAAATCCAAACCCTCATCCTTGCACCATTGTCTCATCCACGCATTGAGACTCCGGAGCTCTGCCTGTCTTTTGGGTCCTGCACGTGGAACAGGAAGCATTTCGGAGAACGCTATCCTGGAAGTTCTGGATTTCAACTTCCTACCTAAAAGCTTAAATTTAGCCTCCAGAACTTCCCTACCACATTTTCCTATGTCATTGGTACCAACATGTACCAAGACAGCAGACTCCCCCCCAGCACTATCTATGATCCTATCTAGGCGGTGCGTGAGATCTGCTACCTTCGCACCAGGCAGGCATGTTACCAGGCGATCCTCACGTCCACCAGCCACCCAGCTATCTACATTCCTAATGATTGAATCACCAACTATAACAGCTGTCCTGACCCTCCCCTCATGGGGACATGGCCCTGGAGAAACGTCCTCGGTGCGAGAGGGTTTTACATCACCTGGAGGACAGGTCCTAGTTACAGGATCACTTCCTGCCACACCAGGGTGATGCTCTCCTGTCACGTGACCTCTCTCCTCCATGGCAACAGGGATGCTGCCAGTGAGAGTACAGAGAGATGAGAACACACGAACCCAGAGGTACAAGCAAGGCTACTAAAAGATTGTTCATGAACCACCAACCGGAGAGAATAAATAGATAAAAATTATAAAAAATATGGATAAATAAAAACAAAAGTATCAGGATCATTCATAAAAAAAAACAGAAAAATCTTGGTCCAAATTAAGACCATTGGGAGCTAGAGTGTCTAGTAAGAATATATATCTCTGTTCTAACCTAAGAATAGTTTTATTAATATCACCTCCTCACCAATTGGGTTTTACTTGCTTTATAACAAAAAATTTTAAATCTGTGACTTTATGTTGTAACGCTTGCCAGTGGGAAACCAAAGGTTTATCTTCTACTTTCCTCCTGATGCAGCTCATGTGTTCTATAATTCTAACTTTAATTTTACGGGTGGTTTTTCCTACATATAATAACCTGCAGGGGCACTGTATCACATAGATCACATTGTGTGTGTCACAGTTGGCAAAATCATTAATGGGGAACTTCTTTTGTTTAGTCGGGTGAGTAAACATATTTCTAACAGGTAAAACATTCAAACAAATAGAACATCTCCCACATTGGAATTGACCTTTGTAAGGAGTCAAAAGTTTTTTCTCTAAGCGCTGAGGGTACCAGGAGATTGCGAAGATTAATGTTACGCTTGTGTGCAACAATAAGATTCTGATCTTGAAAGGCTGGCAATGACTGTAGAATGTGCCATTCTTTCTTAAGAATGTCTGTAATCTTAGCTGAGAATTGAGAGTAAAGAAGCGGACATATTAGCCTCTTATTGGATTTTCTCTCTTTGGGTTTCAGAAGTGATTCTCGTGTTGTGTTTTTAGCTCTTCTGTATGCAGATTCAACATATTTATTAGGATATCTTTTTTCAAGAAACCGTCTCTTCATATCTAACGCTTCTTTTTCAAAATCATGTGGATCGGAGCACACCCTTTTAGCCCTAAGAAATTGGCTCACAGGGAGATAGTTTTCATAATTTATCTTTGAAAAACAATTATAATGTAAAAAGTGATTCTTATCTGTAGGTTTTTTATAAAGTGTTGTTGAATAGCCAGATTCTTCTTTTTTTATTAAAAGGTCTAAATAAGGAATCTTATGAAAATCATATGTTATCTGAAACCGTAAGTTGGTATCTAACTGATTAATCCATAGATTAAACTGATCCAAAAGCTCCTCCGTACCTTTCCAAAGTATCAAAATATCGTCTATATACCTTATCCATAGAACCACATGATCTTGAAATGGATGTTTTTTCAGAAAACTCTCTTCAAAGTTGTACATATACAGATTGGCCACATCGGGGGCCATGGCTGACCCCATGGCCACACCTTTGATTTGCTTATAAAACAAATCTCTAAAACAGAAAAAATTCTCAAACACAATCTGTGCCAAAGAGAGAAGAAAAGTAGTAGGAATCAGTCGTCGTTCTGTACGTTTCAAAAAGTAGTATGTAATGATATCTAAAGCCTCTTTCTGGGGTACGTTGGTATAGAGTGATTCGACATCTAAGGTTACTAGAATGATGTCTGTAGTGCATGTTTTATAGGTAGATAAAATTTCTATAACATGCACCGAATCCCGTACGTAAGACCACGTCTTTAATAAATGGACGTAAAAATATATCAAGAAATTTTGAAAGGGGTTCTAGGATTGAACCAATAGATGATACAATTGGACGCCCTGGTGTTTTTTCTAAGCACTTGTGGATCTTAGGCAGGATGTAAATTGTGGGGATGACTGGCGCTTCAACAATGAGAAAATTTCTTTTTTTCGTAATATAACCTCTCTCGAAACCGGTAATGACGAGATTATCTATTGTTCTCTTAATATCAGCGGTCGGATTCTTATCTAATCTTTGGTAAAAAGTCTAGTCATTCAATTGTCTGTTAACCTCTTGTATGTAGTCTTGTTTATCTAAAACCACAACTGCACCTCCCTTATCTGCAGGTTTTATGATAATCTGATTATTTTTCTGAAGAGATATAATAGCTGCCCTTTCTCCCTGGGAAATGTTATGATAGGAAGACGATACATCTTTAGTAACCTCTACAACTTGTTTTAGAACTATTTTTTCAAATGCTTCTAAAATGGAGTCTGTTTTTTTGAGGTGGTATCCAAGTGGACTTTTTACTGATGACTGAAGGATCACAGGACATTTGAGATGGTTCTGAAAAAAATTGTTTAATCCTTAGTTTCCTAAAGAATTTATATAAGTCTACACGTATCTCGAAAGTATCTGCTTTATTTTTTGGAACAAACGTTAGTCCTCTACCGAGGATAGACTCTTCATCTTTAGTAAGAGTATATTGTGATATATTAATCACATTATTAGTATTATCTGACATGGATGGTTCTTTTAATATCTCCTCTCCCCTGATTGGTCTGTGTTCCATTGACCCCTCCCTCTCCTTTCTCCTGAATGGTCTGTATTCCAATGACCCCTTCCTCTCCCTCTGCCGTGGCCTCTGAAATATTGCCCTTGTTCTCTGTGGTGTACATCTTGGCCATACTGTGCGCCATAATCCAGTTCTAAGTCTCTGTCTATTTTCTTTTTCCGTGGACGGGTGCGTGAGCTGTCTCGACCTCCTCCCTTCCAAAGTGCATCCATATTGAAAAAAAGGCTCATTGGGGGCATCTTGGCCTAGATCTCTATCTTTCTTAGCTACCTGAGATCTACTGGATTCTTTAGTGGAAAAAAGAAGCAGAATTATCAAAGTCTCCGGACCCGCTCCTACTTCTTTTCTTCCTTTGTTCTAAGGGGCCATCTCTATTTCCTTCTTCAGCTACACTCTCTACGATCAAAAATAGTGGTTCTTTTCTTAAACCAAAGTCGATCATTGTCAATTTTTTTGCTCCAATGGTATACATAGCCCACTCTATAGTCTTCTTCGTCTCTTTTGACTTTATCTATTTTGATGTTCTTAATGTCTTGTTTAAATCGTTGTATATTCTTCTGGTGGTCCGCAAGGACCTTATCAAAATGCTTGTCACATCCCTTAAGTGTAGTTAACTTTACGTCTATCTCTGATTTTAAAATTTCTGATTTTTTATTTGCAGTAGTGATCAGAAGGATGGTTGGTGGTTCATGAACAGTCTTTTAGTAGCCTTGCTTGTACCTCTGGGTTCGTGTGTTCTCATCTCTCTGTACTTCCCGATGTGTACACTGCACTTGTTATTTCCAAGGGATTCTCTCCAAGACATTCTACTGATAACTAGAGATATTCACCTATTTGTTTTATTGTTTGAGATTTTCTTTTAGATGCAATATAAAAGGTAGTTCAGTTTATTGTATACATATGCATTACCAATGATAGGACTAGACTCCGCCTCCGTTGCTGCCCGCTCAATACGCTAACTACTATCTCTGCGCATGTGTCGGCGTTTCTTAGAAATTTCTTTTCAGTGTGCCGGGCGACTCACTGCTTGGTTTTGAAAGCTGAATTTAGACAGCTACTGACTTCGGTAAGTGCACTTTACTATATCACTGGTTTCTGGTATATCCAGATTCTTTCATTTTTCAGTGGAGGAGTGGCCTAGTGGTTGGGGCAAGGTACTTCAGGCCGGAAGGTCGGGAGTTCAAATCCCACTAGAGGACAGCAACCTTGGGCCAGAAGGACTGGGGTTTCTAGTCCCACAGGTGCTCCTTGTGGTCTTGGGCAAGCCACTTAACCTCCATAGCCCATGTTCCCTGTAAAATAGTTATCTCCAAGTTATAATGCCCTGTTCAATGTAATTTCAGTTTGTTCAATGTAAACCGCACTGATGCAGAATAGCGCGGTATATAAGAGAATATATATAAATAAAATCAGTAGCTTACACTATTTTAGTTTCACTTTATTATTAAATCCTCTGGGGTCCTCTCCATATGCTCTGCCAACCACATTTGATTAAAAATATACATGTCCGGTCTAATAAGAACCACAATTAGAGCGAGTTGCTTTTATTTTCAGTTTTTTCCTATGCACTGGACTTCGTACCGCATAGTTTGGAAAGAGAGAATTTGAGTTAGCTACTGAATTTGGTAAGCACGATCAGATTTACTACACTTTGTTTCTCTCGATGAGTTCTATTGGTAGTCCACACTTTTGTGGATTTTCTTTTAAAGACAATTTTCACGCAGTTTCTTTCCACCTTTTTAGTTTTACCAATTTTAAATGTTAGTGTCCAGTTCAATATTAGTTTTAACTCAGTTTCAGTTGGTATAATTTTTACATTTAAATTATTGTAGTTCATCCAAGGTTTAACAAAAAGATACTTAATATTCACAATTGCCAATGGTCAAGATACGTTTATTTCTAAGTAGCTCTGCTGGTACCCACGGGTTGCAGTTTTGACCTCCTCCCTCCTTGGCTTCCGGATATGTACGGTGTACACGCTGCCTTTCTTAGGCGGTTCATTTTCCAAGACATTTTAAATATTTTTAGCTATTTATTTATTGTTTTAATGTTTGAGATGGTTTGGATTATTGTTTTCAATGTATACATGTGCCTAATCTCGTTTTCTTTGTTCCAGCTCTGTTATCTTCAACTGAGTGTTGTATGGTCATTAAACTAAGGTATCCTAGAGAAAGCTATGTTGCTTGTTACACCCCCTAATGTGTTTATAGTTTTAATTAATTTTATATTGTTCTAGTTATGCGTTGTTTGTTTGTAACTATTTTATTGGTATTGCATATCCACACTTTTTAGTGTTTATAGAGTTACATTATAATTTTTGTTTTTATGTATTATTTATAAGATTAATCTCAATGGGTTTACATGTATTTTAATTAGCATTTTGTTCTTTCCCGTTTTGTTTCACTTAAAATTTTTTAATTTTGTATGTTTTTATGTTTCTAGTACCTACTTCAACAACCCCTGATGAAGGTTTTCGAAACACGGCCTGTGTCGGGTTGTATAATAGGTCTTAGAGTAATATATTAATAAATTGTTTTTCCACTCAAATCACGTTTTGGACTGTGTCCTTGCTACTATGTGATTTCCTGCCCTATCTGTAGATACAGTCTAGTCCCGGACCTCTGGGTTGTCCACCTTATTCAGCAGCTTGGAGACTGAGGAACCTCCTTTTGTGATGTCACCAGTATATCCTGCCAGTAACCACCTCCATTTGCCAGTTTCCTATTGACAAAGCAGACTCACCGGAGCAACAAGTAAGCATGAACTAAACGACGGAAAACTGTCCCTTACGTAACTAGCTTAAAACAGTAGCGGGATACTTTCCTTTCCATAAGGAAAAGCTTAATTACAACCTTTAAACTCACTGAGGCTCTCCTCTCACCTGTTTGGAGGACCTACCTCCAGGCATTACCCCTCCCCGCCCGGGGTCTGCTAACCCCTATTAAAACAACCTTCTTACCAGTAAAAATCGCAACTCTTCCGCTGTCAGGCCTTCAGGCTGTAAATCGGCATCACAACCGAATTGGGGAGGGCTACGGGACTAGACTATCTACTCCAGGAACAACAATTAGCAGGTAAGCCTAATTTAACCTTCCTGATCGTATCTCCAGTCTAGTCCCAGACCTCTGGATCAGTACCAGAGCAGTAAACTAATGGGAGGGATCGTCCTTTCCAGCCTGAAGGACTGCCGCTGCAAAACAATCGTCCCGCCTTCCCTGAATGTCCAGCTGGTAATGTTTTACAAAGGAATTCAACGTCGACCAGGTCGCCGCCTTACAGATTTCCAGCGGCGGCACCAATCTAGATTCCGCCCAGGACTCAGCATGCGCCCTAGTAGAATGAGCTCGAAGTCCCTCAGGCACCGGTCTACCCTTCAACACGTACGCGGATGCAATCGCCTCTTTGATCCATCGGGCAATGAAAGCCTTTGAAGCCGACTCACCCTTCCTTGGCCCAGCGAAGAAAACAAAAAGTCTCTCTCAGACTTACGAAACTCTGACGTCCGACACAGGTACTTCAACACCCTCCGTACATCCAAGAAATTCGGCCTCCTCAGGTCTGGACCGCCAGTGCCGCTCCGAAACACCGGTAGAGAAATTTCCTGATTCAGGTGAAACGACGACACCACCTTGGGCAAAAAGGCTGGCACTGGTCTTAACACCACTCTTGAGTCAAAGAACGAAAGGTAGGGCTCCTTACAGGATAACGCCTACAATTCTGAAACCCTTCTTGCTGAGCAGATTGCCACCAAACACACCACTTTTAACGTAAGATCCTTCAACGACGCACGTGACAGAGGTTCAAATGGCTCCCGCTCCAACGCCTCTAGAACGAACGGAAGGTACCACTTAGGCACTATCTGCCTAGTTGGCGGTCTTAACAGAGACACCGCTCGTAAGAACCGCTTAATATCAAAGTGTTCCCCAAGCGTCCGACCACCTCTTACCCCTGTAACAAGCCAGGGCCGCAACCTGCACCCTAAGTGATGCAGCTGCCAACTCCTTAACGAATCCATCCTGGAGAAACTCCAATATCTAAGGAATGGTCGCTCAAGGCCTCAGATGCCCTGTTGCTGCACCATCCTTCGAAAACTCTCCAGACTCAAATATACGCCAAAGAAGATGACCTACTCCTGGCCTTCAGCAAAGTGGAAATTACTGTCGCGGAATAACCTCTAGCCGCTAACCTAGCCCTTTCAATAGCCAGGCCATAAGCGAGAAGCGATCCACATGCAGCATGAGCAGGGGCCCCTGGGATAACAGATCCGTTCTGGCCGGAAGACACCACGGCCTTGCTACCAGGAGCCTTATATCTGTGTACCAAGGCCGGTGCGGCCAATCCGCAGCTATCAGAATCACCTGTCCTCTGTACCTTTCTATCCGCTGAACCACCCTGCCTATCAGGACCCACGGCGGAAAAATGTACAGGTGCTGCCCCTCTGGCCAGTTCTGAATGAGAGCATCCAGACCTTCAGATATCCTCTCTTCTTCTGCTGTAAAACCGATTGACCTTTGCGGACAGAAACGTTGCCATGAGATCCATGATTGGCATGCCCCACCGACGTACCACCATGTGGAACACATCTGGATGAAGGACCCACTCTCCGGGATCCACCTTCACCCGACTGAGAAAATCTGCTTCCACGTTGTCCACCCCTGCGACATGCGCTGCTGACAGGGCTAGCAGATTCTCCTCGGCCCATCTGAACAAGTCCTTGGCCTCAGACTCCAGCATTACACTGCTGGTTCCCCCTTGTCGATTGACATAAGCCACCGCGGTCGCGTTGTTGGAGAACACCCGAACCGCCTTTCCTCCGAGATTGGCCCTGCAGAATTTTCAGGCCTACGACACCGCTCGCACCTCCAACCTGTTGATCGACCAAGATTTCCCTAGAGGACTCCATTGTCTGAGTGAACTTGCCCTGGCAGTGTGCTCCCCAGCCCCAGAGACTGGCGTCCGTTGTCACCAGTACCCAGACTGGAGCCTCCAACGGCTTCCCCCTCCGCAGAGACTCTGGAATTAACCACCAATGCAGGGCCTTCCGCGTCTCCACCAGACACGTGAGCCTCTGTGACAACGGGTCCCGTTGGTGCAACCAGCGCCTGAGCAATGCCCTCTGCAACAGCCTCATGTGCGCTCTCGCCCAGGGTACCAACTATCATTGATACCATCGTGCCCAACAATTGGAGGTACTGCCAAGCTGTGGGAGCCGCACTGTTCAAGAATTTTCTGACAAGCTTCCGCAAGCCCTGCGCCCTCAGCTGAGGAAGTAACACTTGCCCCTTCATGTTGAACTGAGCTCCTAAGTACTCCAGACATTGGGAGGGGACTGACTGACATATTGACCACCCAACCTAGACTCTCTAGGAAGGAGACTACCCTGGCCGTTGCCTCTTCGCTCTCCGCTCTAGACTTTGCCCGGATCAACCAATCGTCTAGGTAAGGGTGCACCAGAACCCCCTCCTTCCGCAAAGCTGCCGCGACCACTACCATGATCTTGGTGAACGTACAGGGAGCCGTTGCCAGGCCAAACGGCAAAGCTCGGAACTGAAACTGCCCAAAGGGCACCGCAAACCTGAGGTACGTTTGATGGTCCGGCTGTATGGGAATATGAAGATATGCTTCTGACAGATCCAGGGAGGTAAGGAAATCCCCTGCCCACACCACTGACCGAGCGCAGAGTCTCCATGTGAAAATGGGAAACTCTTAAGATAACGATTCACTCCTTTGAGATCCAAAATTTGCCGCACCCCTCCGTCCTTCTTTGGGACCATGAAATAAATGGAGAATCGACCGCAGCTGCATTGGTCTGAAGGCACCGGAACTATGGCCCTGAGATTCAGGAGCCTCTGTATGGTCCCCCGCACCGCCTCGCACTTGCTCGACAACTTGCAGGGGGACCTCACAAAGGCATCCCGCACAGGACAGCATAGCTCCAGAGTGTACCCTTCTCAAATGACCTCCAGCACCCACTGATCTGACGTGACATGGACCCAGGCGTCGTAGAACTGTTGTAACCGTCCCCCTATGGGAACTAGGGGCACCTGGGTCCCCCTGACTTCATTGCGACTTCCTAACATTGGAGCCAGAGGAAGCCCCAAAACCTCTTCCTGCACCTCAAAGTCCTCGAAAACCCTGATTTCTTCTGGGGAACTGGCCTCTCTGGCCAGGATTAAACCTTTGGAAACGAAAATGCCGAAAATCCCACTGCTGTCCTTTGCTCGCTTGGGTTTGTCCTCGGGTAATCTACCTCCTTTAGATTCCCCCGAGGTCCTTGACCAACTTCTCCAAATCTTCACCAAACAAGAGCCTCCCTTTAAAGGGAAGCTTACTGAGCCTCGACTTAGACAAGTTATCTGCCGCCCAATTACATAGCCACAAACAACACCTTGCTGCCATGCTCTTCGACAGCGCTTGCATCAGATCGTAGTGAATATCCGCCAGGTAAGCCGCCCCAGACTCCAGCTTGGCTGCTTCCCCGGAGTTGTCACTCTCCTGACATCCTTGGACCCGTTGTGCCCACCGCAGACAGGCCCGGGCCACAGATTGCTGCCTGGAGTGATACGGCATTCACATCAAAAATCTGTCTCAGCAGCACATCCAACTTTCAGTCCTGAGAATCCTTAAGAGCCGCACTGCCCTCAACCGGGATCGTGGTCTTCTTCGTTACTGCCGCATACACCTTGGGAGCCCTAAATACCTCCCTATCCTGCTCCACGAGAGGGTAAAGCCAACTCACTCTAGTACCTTTAAGGGGCGCCTCTGGTAAATTCCACTCTTCCTGAATCATCTCCTGAAAAACCCTATGCACTGGAAACACCCTTTGATTCTTCCTAAAAACTTGTAATAACAGATCCTCTAGGGTCTCATCTTCCCCTGACCCCAGAACCGGTATGTTTAGCGCCTTTAGCGTTTCACCAATGAGAGCTGGCAGCTCCTCTCTGCGGAAGACTCGCACTACTTTCGCTTGGTCCTCCTTATCAGCGAGCTCACCTTCCTCCAAATCCTCTTCCATATCGAGACTTCGGCCGTCCTCATCTGACAGTTGCCCCTCCGAAATAATAGAGGGGACCTTAACGCCCTCATCTAACCTCGGCCTCTTAGCTCAGCCCTGCCCCTCGTCAGCAATCTGAGAGGCCGCAGACCTCTTCCCTTCGCGTCCCTGAGCTTTGCCCTTAGCCTGCCCTTGCGAAATGCTACCAACGGCTTGCTGCAGAAGCAGTACAAAGTCCCTAGAAAAGATAGACTCCAGCCCCTGGGGCCAGGACGCCAGGGGGAGCGAGACATACGGTGCGGAAGAGGTATTCGTCACCGGCTCCCCAAGGGGCAAGCTGGTTGCTTGAGCGGCTGAAAGTCCTGCTTCTGCTTCCAGGCGCTCCTCCTTGTCCTCTACCACAATGTCCATGGTAGATGCTTCCTTCAAACAACTTTTGCACACCCCCAAATCTGCTGCCAAGCCCCTTCTAGCCCCACAGACAACACATTGGGGCCTAGCGGGCATCCTCGCACTGAAAAGATGCCTCGAGGAAAGCAAGCCTGGAGGACCCAAAAACGGCAAACTAAAGTACCTGCACAAAAGTCTATTGAAAATAGTAAACCCCGACGAGGTTCAAAAGGCTGAGCCCTTCCAAATTATGAAAACTAACGATTACCGCGCTAACGAGGTTCTCCCCGTTTACTCTGCACTAGGCCCGATGCTACTCCTAGACTTCCCGCACCGCCAGCACGCGGCTGGGTCTGCTGGCCGTTTCACGCTCAAACGCGCTGACAGGAAAATTAAGCAATCGGGCCCTCTTACCTCTCGCAGGTCTCCAGGTCCCAGACACAGCTGCGACTGAGATTACTGCCCCTGCCCCGGACCCGATCTGCTGCTTGGAACTGCACCGGGGGGGGGGGGGGAGTAGGTTTGGGAGGAGGGAGAAGGGAGCGCTCAGCCATGGCGTACTAACAGGCAGGCCATCTGTGTAACGCCGGCTGGGTCCCTCTGTAGCTGCTCAACTAAGAAAACTGACCTCCCCCGCTGCAATCACCGGAGGCTACTTCTGCTCCGTTCAGGGAGAGCCTCCAACACACTGGAGACAGGGAAGCTCCTCCAGGAGAGGGGAGAGCCTTCTATCTCGGCCCAAAGGTATAGTCGTTGAAAATCAGTTTCAATTTAATCTCTTTTCAGTTTGATTTTTTTTAAATCCAAACTTTCCAACTACATCTAAAACTACACTCAATTGTTCCTCCTGTGAGCCCGGACCTCCCAGGCTCACTGTCCCTTCAGCTGCTTGGAGACTGAGGTAACTGGCAAATGGAGGTGGTTACCGGCAGGATATACTGGTGACATCACAAAAGGAGGTTGTTCCTCAGACTCCAAGCTGCTGAATAAGGTGGACAACCCAGAGGTCTGGGACTAGACTGGAGATATGATCAGGAATACCCTTTCAGCAGCCATGCCATTAGGTTGAGGGAGTTGAGGTTGGGGTGCAGGAGAGTGCCCCCCTCCTGGGACAGGAGGCTTGGAGAAGACCCCAGGGGAATGGGGGCCTCCACCACTAGCTGAAGTAGAAGCGGAAACCAAGGTTGCCTCGGCCACCTTGTGGCTATCAAGATGACCAAGGCCTTGTCCTGGAGGATCTTGAATAGAGAGTCTTGGCCACCAAGGGTGTCGGAGGAAACACATACAGGCGGCCTACAGACCATGATATCAGAAATGCATCAGCAGCCACCCTGTGCTGGTGCAGCTGCCTGTAGCAGAAACCGGGCAACTGGTGATTGACCGGACTCAAACAAGTCCATAGCTGGCCGTCCCCAGGTCTGAAAAAGCCAATGGACTACTCCCCTGTCCATCTGCCACTCGTGGGGCTGGAGAATCCTGCTTAGCCTGTTGGCTAAGCAGTTGTCTTGGCCCAGCAGGTAGACAGTCCGCAGATGAATTCCATGGCGGGCTACAAACGAGAACAGATCCAGGGTTTCCTGACAGTGGATGGGACCCCGTGCCACCCTGCTTGTTCACATAGAACATGGCCACCTGGTTGTCTGTCTGTACCAAGACAGTTGGAGCCAAGATGCGCCAGAATATTTTGAGGGCTGGACAGATGGCATGGAGCTCCAAGAAATAGATTTGTTGTGCTCTCTCGTTTGGGGACCACACTCCTTGAGTACAAAGCCCTTGGCAGTGGGCTCCCCAGCCCAGCAGGGATGCATCTGTGGTCAGGATCTTCGTGTGCAGCGGAGCCTGGAAAGGAATTCCCACCTCCAAGTGGAGTGGCTGAAGCCACCAGTCCAGGGACCGCACTAGTCGCCTGGATATTGTGACTGTCTCTGAGGCAGCCTGTGGCCTGTGACCACTGTTCTGAGGCACCATTGAGCAGTTCGCATATGGGAGGTGGGTATCTGGTGTCATATGGACCGTAGACGCCATATGCCTGAGAAAGTGCAGAAACTGTCTTGCTCACACTATGGATCTGCGACTCATCTGATGTGCCAGGGCCAGAAGCCCGTTTGCCCTTGTTTGTGTACTCTCACCTCCCCTCACCGGTAACTCACCAGGGCTCTTGGGTAACAGATATCCACACACAAAGCAATGAGAAGGAAAACAAGAACGGTAAGTCGGTAAATAATAATCCAAGTGTGTTGTGTATTTAAAAAACCACCAAAGCTTTGGGAGAGCAAACCAAGTTAACACCTTGTTTACTCTGCCATCACAGCTTTCAGCCATTTTATTTATAGGTAAATATTCCATTACACAGCATAATTTCCACCTTATTGTTCTACGTCAAGCATCACATATATTCATAACATGCATTTCTATATCTCTACCTCATAGGTCAGTTCTTATTAGCATAGGTCATCATGAAGACACATACATGTATTTCCAGACATAACTTTTGAGACAATAATTCTAACACTTGCAGTTTTGATATCTCTGAATCGAGACTGAGAGGCTGAGAAACTTCTCCCTTCGCTATCTTTTTTTATAACAAGCCTAGTGTCTGTTTTTGAAAGTTCAGCCTAGTTTTGTTTTTAGTAGAGTCTTTCAAGGGTGTTGCTGAGTAATAAGCTCTGGAATGTCTGTGGTGTTAACATATTACTAAAAGCCCTAAGAGAGAGTCAAGTATCCTGGACTGTGTACACAGCCCTGTACAGACAAGCTTCCTTTCAGCCCTGTCTGTCAGCAGGTAGGCCCTTGCCTGAAGGGTATCAAGTCTGGCCTCAATGAACTCTAGTTGTTGAGTGGGAACAAGGCTGGACTTGGGGTAACTGATCACAGACCCCGGCTGCTGGAGCACTTGGATGGTGCGAGATGTGGCCTGATGGACCTCTGTGTCTGAAGTGCCTCTGATGAGCCAGTCGTCTAGACAGGGGAAGACAGACCCGTTGAAGTCTGAGAAAAGCAGCCACTACCGCCAGGCACTTTGTGAATACCCTGGGGGCTGAGGCCAGGCCAAAGGGGAGCACTCTGTACTGGTAGTGATTGCCTCCCACCACAAAGTGTAGATATTGCCTGTGGTCTGGGTGTTTGTGTGTATATGCATCCTTTAGGTCTAAGGAGCATAGTCAGTCTCCCTGGCAGAGGTAAGGCAGCAATATTCCAAGGGAGAGCATCTTGAACCTCTCCCTCACCAGGAATTTGTTTAAGTTGCGCAGATCGAGGATGGGCCTGAGGCCTCCTGTTCTCTTTGGTACCAGAAAGCACCTGGAATAGAAGCCTTTGCCCTGTAGGTGGTGGGGCACTGGTTCTACCACCTGATCGAGAAGACCTGCCAACTCCTTCAGCAGAAGATCCCGGTGAAGTGGAGACCTGAGGGGCTCTCCTGGGAAGAGAGGCGGGGCACCTGGGCCAGATGAAGAAGATAGTCCAACAGGGCTATCTGCAGGACCCAGGCATCAGTGGTAACGGCTGTCCACCTGTGGGCATACAGGGTAAGCCTGCCTCCTGTGCACTGCTTGTCCCCTATGGGGAGAAAGGCCATGCTGTGAGAGTCAAAAGCCACTGCCAGGCTGGGCCAGAGCCGGTGCCTGGGGTTTGGGGACTTTCTGCTTATGCAGGCCATGTCCCTGCCCCTTGGCCTGCTGCCCCTGTTGGGGAGACAGGGAGGCCTGAAAATGTGGGTAGATTCAATAAGCAGCACCCTTCCTCAGGTAAAAGGGCTTTTTACCCGAGCCCTTCTTGCGAGAAGGGGCAGAAGTCTTCTTGGAGAACCATGTCCTCATCATGTACTTGGACTCCAGTTCCACGGCCTTGTTGGTCATGGGTTTGCCAAAGAGGTTCTCTCCTTGGCATGGGACATCGACCAACTTGTCCTGAACCCACTGCTTAGGGTCAGACAACTGTAGCCAAGCTTGGTGGTGTGCACCGATGCCCATCGCAGCTACCTGGGCCGCCGATTCGAACACGTCATAGGCTGCTCGAGGCAAACTTCGAGCACTCACGGATGGCAGTGGATAGGCCCCTGAAGCGCTGCAAATGCCCCTCAGAGAGACCAGCCGAGAACCCAACGAGTTCCTTCGCCAGGTCCCTCAGGTACATGCCCATGTACAGTTGGTAGGCCCGGATTCGACAAGTCAGCATTAAACCTTGGAAGCACTTTTTGCTGAGGGCATCCAACTTGCGGGCCCTCCCTGCTGGGAGGCACCGAGGAATGCGTCTTCTGGCTCTTCAGCCTGTGCATGGTCAATTCCACAACCATGAAATTGTGCGGCAATTGGTAACTTTTGAAAGCCAGGGCTCCAGCGGACTCAATACAGCGAGTCAAATCTGTTTGCTGATCACCGGCGACGACGCCAGTGTCTCCCACATGCGAAGCATCAATTGTTCCAGGATCGGAGGCACAGGTATAGTAAGGGCCTCCCGAGGGAGGGGGCCTCATACTGAAGGATCTTTAGCTCATTGGCTTGAGGATCCTCCACGGACTCCGTGGGGAACACCAAAGCCTTGGACATATCCCTCAAAGTCCAAGAACCTCTAATCCTCCAGAGGGGACCTTCTCTGAGGTTCGGACACTAGAGAATCAGACAAAACATCCCTGTACCGACAGGTGTCCAGGGACTCCATCTCCCATCCCGATGCCTCTGAGGAGGAAATGATGGGTTCCAGCATCGAGAGCCCCAGCACCGACACTGGGTAGTCTGGCAGCGACAACCTTGGTCCCGAACGGGAGGCTGAGAGGGACCTCTGCTGAGGATCGACTCAAGCCCGAATGGCCGAGGATCAGCTCGGCCTCTGGGGTCGACTTCGACGTCAGTGGCCCGGTGGTTGGGGTGGAAGAACCAGACAGACCGGCAATCAGTGCCCGTGCTGCTGTGCCATGAAGGCCACCATTCTGAACTCTAGTCCAGAAGGCTCCGCTGCCACCCTCAGCTGATCTGTCTCCCGGCGAGGCATCTTTGCCAGACACTCCTTCTCTGGGGATCCTGGTCAGCACTCAGGGCTCCACGACAGACCCCGGGAGGGGCTGGGTCACTCAGAGCCATCCAACAAGGCCACCTTAGAGGATTTCTTCTTCCTTTTGGTGTTCCTGCTAGGGAGACCCCCTCTGTGAGGAACCCCTATGATTCTCGGGCTCAGAATGCTCCCCCGGTAGAGGCCTCAGACGAGGTCTGGGCTCGCGAAGGCACCGACTCAGGGAAAATCCTATCATGCTGCTGCTGGAGGCTCCTTAGGGCCTTAAAGGACATCTTCCTACACGAACTGCAGACTGCTGGGTCAGGCCTGAGGCACCAGAGACAACAGTCATGCGTATCGGTGAGGGACATTAACTTTGTATACCGATTGCATTTTTTAAACCCACTGGCAGCCATCGGGGGGGAAAAGGGCCCCTGCGAGGTCAAAGACCCGGGCTGCCAGTGAAAAAGAAAAAAAAAGGGTGCGAATGCCAGTCACGAAGGACAAAAACTGAAAAGTTATGCCAGACTCGATACCAATGTACCGAGCCGAAGGCGGGAAGAGGAACCAGTGTCAATCCGTTAAAGAAAAGAATGCAGAAAAAAGGATGAGCAAGATGGCACCCTTGGGCGGGAAGGGGACCGCACATGTGTGATGCAATTCCCAAAGGCTTTCTTAGAAAGCTGGGGATTTGCTCCACACAAGGGTTCCGTCGGCACCGACGTCACCCATATGTGAAGACTGACTTCCTGCTTGTTCCTGGAGAAACATTTTTTCCAGCAACTCTGACTTCTTGTGGTCTTAGGCATCATGGCCCAGCATAAGTCACAGGAGGTGCTGTCATGGTCCAGTCCCAGGCAGCAGTCATGGGTGTGCCACCAACAGTTTGACTGCAGTGGTCACATTTTTGGAACCCACAGGGGACATAGTGGGAAGCACCCGGCCAGGGGGCGATGACTCCCAGGCAAAAAAAAAAAAGGCATGAATGCCAGTCGAGGCAAGCCTCGATCAAAAAAACAGAAAAGGAGCCGAGAACAGTGCCAGCTTGAGGCAGGAAGAGGAACCGGTACGCAAAATGGGAAAAAAATTACTTTAAGGATTATTTAGCAAGGAGTTTTTCCAGGTTAACAGGACTGATGTACGTTGGGCTCTGTGGAGAAAAGGAGACTGAGGAAGATGGTACTCTTGGGCGGGAAGGGGACCACGCATGTGTGGTAGCATGTCCCAAAGGTTTTCTTTGAAAGATGGGAAAATGTGCCGACATCACCCATATGTGAGGACCGACTTCCTGCTTGTTCCTGGAGAAGGCATATTTCTTTAAATCATTTAACCTGCCAGATACAATTCTGGTGGAACACTTCTTTCTACTATGGTCACTACTGATAACTCCCTTAAGGTAATATTAGGGCCGACACTCAAGGTATGTGTTTCAGAATTGTTTAATACACACCAGGTCATGCCATTGTGCTTACAAAATAGCCTACAAAGTTTTTATGTAACTATACTTTATTTGCACTTTTGAAGTTGGCATATACTTAATAGTGAAATGTAAGTATCGTACAACAATGCCATTTGAAACCTGACAAAAATGCAAAACCCGTTCTCAACCTTCTCTCGTTCATAGCCTCTTTTGTTGTGTGGATTCCTTATTAACCTAACAATAAAGTTCAGGGATCCCCTACATACCCCTACCATTCTTCCCAGACCCATCAAGGCTGCCAATAGCTCTTTTTCCCCCACCTTCCCGTCCCCACTAGTCTCTCTCCCATTAAAAATAGTCCCTACTAGGTTTTTTTTCTCTAAATTTATTCCCCCTTCCCAGCCAGTCCCTCCCAGTCCCTCCCCTCCTGCTAATCTCCAGCAGCCTGTCTATCCCCCCAGCAGTTTCTCCCTTTCTCTCCAACTAGTCCACCATTCTCCCTCTTGTGATTTATCATGCTGCAACTGCTGTTTCCAGGCCCTACAGGCTGATGCTGGTCCCAATACTCCTGCTTCCATGGATGCCTTCAGATACCACCCTTCTGGCTGATACCTATATTTGGCCTGCCTATGATCCCATTCCCATGCTACTAATTCTGCTACTGCCATCCCTACAGCTACTGTTGAGCCCTTGTATACTGCTTACATGGATTATAAACAGCATGGAAAGACTGTCCTTTGGACCCCTGTAATTCTCACTCCCAGGGGTCAGACCACAGCATTACCTCAACTGAGCTAATCAATATAGAGATCACATTCAAACATACTGGACAAACTTACCAATAAAGTAAGTGAGGAGAAGATTATGAACCTGTTGTCCTATCCATGCAACCACAGCTAGACAACTGATCATAGTCATGAAATACTGAAAGAAAAAATAAGATTTATGAAGTGGCAAACCATTAAATTTCTACTTTGGCCCACCTCCTCCAATGTGCCTTTGTTACATGCTTTTAGAGTCCAGAAACTTCTCCTACATCAGTAAGAGTAAATTAGACTTACCTGCTAATTGTTGTTCCTTAAGGAACTCTAGTCCAGTCCCAGAAAGATAGAGTTGTCAACCTCCACTAGCAGCTTTGGAGACTGAAAGATGTCATCGTCGTGATGTCACTGGTACAAATAGGCTCGCTCCGCCCCCTTTCACCAGCACCTATTGACAAAGCAGACTCAGCAGAGCAACAAATAAGTAGCTATTTCAAAAACGTATACAAAACAATTATGTAATTATGTACAGATAGAAATACTTCTCTAAGAAAAAAGATAGAGCCAGGGCGCGCCCTAAAACGGACATGGAACGGAAGGGCGGTAGCCCGGTTCCTCTGCGCCCCAGCCGCCTGCCGCCAACACCACAGAGATCCCCTCTGAGAGCGCTTCCCATCTCTGCTACCCCCAGGAGCGCCCTGAAAAGCATTTTGGTCGTTTTCTCATTTTATACTTTAACATTTACTTTCTGTGTTCCCCCGCCGTACGGGTACAGCAGCTGTCAATCTCACTCTCCCCCGCCTGTGGACACTTCAGGCTGGCGAATACCCACTGAACGGAGGGATCCGGGACTGGACTAGAGTTCCTTAAGGAACAACAATTAGCAGGTAAGTCTAATTTACTCTTCCTTAGCGTCCCTCTAGTCCAGTCCCGGAAAGATAGAGGATGTAACAAAGCAGTAAATCTCAACGGGAGGGGCCCGAGAGCCCAGCCTGAAGGACGGCTGAACCAAAACCACTATCCCCCGCGCACCTGCACATCCAAGCGATAATGCCGAGCAAAGGAATGCAACGAGGACCAGGTCGCCGCCCTACAAATATCGGCCGCCGGCACTAGGCTGACTTCCGCCCACGAGGCTGCCTGCGCTCTCGTGGAATGCGCCCGCAACCCTACCGGCACCGCTCTGCCTCTCAAAATGTAGGCCGAAGCAATCGCCTCCTTCAGCCACCGAGAAATGGAAGACTTTGCCGCCGCTTCTCCCTTTCGCGGGCCTCTGAACGCGACAAAAAGCCTGTCCGACTTCCGAAACGACGCCGTACGACCTAGATACCTCTTGAGCACTCTCCGCACATCCAACCGGCGCAAACGTCCACCTGCCTGAGCTCCCTGCTCCACCGAAAACACCGGGAGCGCCACCACTTGATTAACATGAAAAGCGGACACCACCTTTGGCAAAAAGGCGGGTACCGTACGCAAGACCACCTTGTCCGCAGAGAAAGTCAAAAAAGGCTCCCGGCAAGAGAGCGCTTGCAACTCGGAAATCATCCTGGCAGAGCATATCGCCACGAGAAACACCGTCTTGAGCGTCAAATCCTTGAGCGAAGCCCTTCCTAATGGCTCGAAGGGTTCCCCAACCAAGGCGTTCAGGACCAAATTAAGATCCCACGGAGGAAGAACAGTCCGCCTCGGCGGTCTGAGCAACAACACCGCCCGCAAGAAACCGACGAATATCGCCATGCGCTGCGATTACCTGCCCTTGAATCTTTCCACGAAAACAGGAGAGAGCCGCCAACTGCACCCGTAAGGAGCTGGCCGAGAGGCCCTTATCCAATCCAGCCTGCAAAAAGGAAAGAACATCGGACACCAAAGCTCGTAAGGGATTGAGAGAGAGATCGGAACACCAGTTCTCAAAGACACGCCAAACTCTGATATAAGCCAGGGAAGTCGACCTCCGACGCAACTGCAGGAGAGTGTCTATAACCGCCGAGTATCCACGGGCCATCAACCGTGCCCGCTCAAGAGCCAAGCCGTAAGTGAGAACCGACCCACCTGAGGCATGCGCAAGGGACCCTTAAGCAACAGGTCCTCCCGAAGAGGTAACCTCCACGGAACGTCGGCCAACAGACGAACCAAATCCGCATACCACGGTCTCCTCGGCCAATCGGGCGCTATCAGGACCACCTGGCCCTTGTGTCGCTCGATGCGCTGAACCACCTTGCCAATCAGTGCCCAGGGAGGGAACACATACAGTAGGCCCCCCACCGGCCACGGCATCCAGGCCCTCCGCCATCCACTCTTTCCGCCTGCTGAAGAATCTCTCCACCTTTGCCGACCGCAAGGTGGCCATGAGATCCATCACCGGAAGCCCCCAACGGCGCACAATCATCGCGAAAATGTCCGGGTGCAGAGCCCACTCCCCTGGATCCACGCGGCACCGACTCAGATAATCCGCCTCGACATTGGCGACGTGCTGAGCCGACAGGGCCAGTAAATTCCTTTCCGCCCAAGCCAGCAGCACACTCGCCTCTTCCTCTAGGGCCGCACTGCCCGTGCCGCCCTGCCGATTTATATACGCCACCGTGGTCGCGTTGTCCGACAGCACGCGCACCGCCGCCTGCTGCAGTTTCTGCTGAAAAGCCAGAAGAGCCTGAAACACTGCGCGCATTTCCAGACGGTTTATGGACCATAGACGTTCCTCCTTTGACCACGTTCCTTGCGCAAACGAGCCTTCGAGATGAGCCCCCCATCCTGCGAGACTCGCATCTGTCGTGAGCAACCGCCAGCACGGAGGCTCCAGGGGGACGCCCTGCGTCAGGCTGTCGGGATGCAACCACCAAAGTAGGCTGCCCTTCACCGCCGCCGGACAGGGCAGAGACTGCGACAAACGCATCTCTCTGATGAGACCAGCGCCTGAGGAGAGCACTCTGCAACGGCCGCATGTGAGCTCTGGCCCACAACATTAAGTCTATTGTAGCCGCCATGGTCCCCAATAACTGTAGGTACTGCCAAGCCGTCGGCGCTCGAAGCCCCAGAAACCGCCGCACCAGGTCGCGCAAGGCCTGCGCCCTTGAGCTGGGAAGAAAGACTCGACCTTGTCGAGTCTCGAAGCGCGCCCCCAGGTAATCTAGGCTCTGCGAGGGACAGCTGACTCTTTGCCCCGTTCACTACCCAACCGAGGCTCTCCAAGAACTCCACCACTCGAGCGGTGGCCCCCATGCTTTCCTCCCTGGACTTTGCCCGAATCAACCAGTCGTCCAGGTACGGGTGCACCAGGATCCCTTCTCTGTGCAGCGCGGCCGCTACAACCACCATAATCTTTGTGAATGTCCGAGGAGCCGTCGCCAGACCAAAAGGCAACGCCCGGAACTGAAAGTGTCCCATCGGTACAGCAAAGCGCAGAAAACGTTGATGCTCCCTCCGCACGGGAATGTGAAGATAAGCCTCCGTCAGATCCAAGGACGTAAGAAATTCGCCCTCGCGAACGGCCGCAATGACGGAGCGCAAGGTCTCCATGCGGAAGTGGGACACTGAGACAACGATTCACCCTCGAGATCGAGAATTGGCCGAAACGTATCTCCCTTTTTGGGGACCACGAAATAAATGGAGTATCGTCCTGCGCCGCACTGGTCGATCGGAACGGGTACGACTGCCCCGAGCCGTTGGAGACGTCTCAAGGTGTCCGCGACCGCTCGGCGCTTCCGAGGCGCCTTGCAGGGGGAACGAACAAAGGAATCTCGCACTGGACGCTGAAACTCTAGAGCAGGGGTCTCAAACTCAAATTGCTTTGAGGGCCAAATGAGGACTTGTAAAGTAACCCGGGGGCAGCATAAGACGCGGGGCCTCATTTGCATAAATATTTGCATAATGTTACCATACACTAACTTTTAGTAAACATGCCTCTTTAATGAGTATGGATAAAGAAAGACTAAAAGATTTAGAAACAAGAAGACAATAATTAAACTGGGAACCCCAAAAGCCAAACTTGGAATGTACAACAACACTGTAGAAATAAAACTATAAATTAATTTCCTCTTGTACTAAACAAAGCGCAAACATTAATGATGCACATTTCCCAAAGCTGACATATTCCAGTTAATAAATTCAAAATAAAGAGATATTTTTCTACCTTTTGTGCATTTTTTTCAGTTGCAATTGTTCCAGCCACTTTCTTCTGGTTTCTTCATGTCTTCTGCTAACTCTCCATCGTCTGCTGTCCATTTGCCCTTTCTTCTCTCCTAGTTTTTTTTCCATTCTCTCTACATCTGCTTTAACATACTAATCTTTCTCCTTTTTCTCTTTCATCATTCCTATTTCATCCACTCAAATTTTACCCCTCCATCCTCAATCCCCACTTACTCTCCCAATACCTGGCCAATTGTAGATTTGTCTTCTCTCCCAGACAAAATTTTTCCCCTCTCCATTTCACTTTCCCAGCTCCATCCCATTCTAATCCTCCCCCAACATCAGCTCCCTTCTAGTTCCAGCCCCACCCAGCATCCGCTCCCTTCTAGTCCCCCCATTAGTCCATTTCCAGTCCTATCCTAGCCTCACCATCAGCCCATTTCCAATCCTAGCCCCCCATCAGCCCATTTCCAATCCTAGCTCCCCATCAGCCCATTTCCAATCCTAGCTCCCTCCCCTCACAGCCCATTTCCAGTCCAAGCCCCCCTCCCCATCAGCCATTTGCAGTTCAAGCCCCCTTCCACTCAGCCCATTTCCAGTCCTAGCAAACCCCCCCCAGCCCATTACCAGTCCTAGACCCCCATAGCCCATTACCAGTCCTAACCTCCCCATAGCGCACTTCCAGTTTTACCCCCCATCACCCCATTTTCAGTCTTACCCCCCCCCATAGCCCATTACCAGTCATAACCCCCCTGCCAATAGCCCACTTCCAGCCCTAACCCCCATTACCCCATTTCAGTCAGCCCTTCCATAGCTCATTACCAGTCCTAACTCCCCCCATCAGCCCACCTCCAGTCCTTCCTAACCCCCACCTGCCCATTTCCAGTCCTAGCCCCCACCATAGCCCCTTACCAGTCATAACCCCCCCGCCAATAGCCCATCGACCTTCATAACCCCCCCCCCTGCCAATAGCCCATCTCCATTCATACCCCCCCCCTGCCAATAGCCCATTTCCAGTCCTACACCCCCCCCCCCCCCGGTAAATTAAAAAAAAACCTGGCTTCTGCTGCTCAAGCAGCAAAATCAGCTGTCCTGCGGCCCCTTCCCCTGTGCCCGGAGATCCGAGTCTGCTCTATCAGCGGCGTGCTTTTCAAGCCGCGAGGAGAGTATTCCCCTCTCGCGCGGCTTGAAACCGCGCGAGAGGGGAATACTCTTCGCGGCTTGAAAAGCACGCCGCTGATAGAGCAGACTCGGATCTCCGGGCACTGGGGAAGGGGCCGCAGGACAGCTGATTTTGCTGCTTGAGCAGCAGAAGCCAGGTTTTTTTAAAATGTGACAATTGATTCTGCCGCTGCCACGGCGGCAACGGCAGAAGCCAGGGTTTTGGGGGTTTTTTGTTTTCCTCCGTCGCGGGCCGCACAAAGTTGTCTCGCGGGCCGCGTGTTTGAGACCCCTGCTCTAGAGCATAGCCGTCCCGAATGACTTCTAAGACCCACAGGTCTGATGTAATCTGGACCCAGGCAGGGTAGAACTCCCGCAACCTGCCTCCCACGGGCACCTCCACTACCTGGGCCCGCCTCATCTCATTGTGATTTCTTGTTCGCACCCTAAGACTGGTAGGGACCAAAACCCCTGCCTGCCCCCCGAAACCCTCGAAAGGACTGACTCTGCGCTGGAAACCTGCTCCGCTGCGATTGTTGAAAGCGAGATGTGCGAAACTTGCGAAAATCCCTCGAGAGGCCTCTAGATGCCGATCCTCCTCGAGTCTGTTTCGGTCTATCCTCAGGGAGACGCCCCCCTTTGGACTCCCCGAGGTCCTTAACCAACTTCTCAAGATCCTCTCCAAAGAGGAGCTTGCCCCGGAAGGGAAGCTTACTGAGCCGAGCCTTGGACGAACTATCCGCCGACCAGTTTCGGAGCCACAAAGAACGGCGAGCCGCGACTACAGACGCCTACATTTAGCTAGGCCATGAATTAGATCATAATGAACATCGGACAGGTACGCAGTGCCAGACTCCAGCCGAGACGTATCCGCCATCTGGTCGTCTGAGAGGGAGCCCTGAAGACGTTGAGACCAGCGTAAACAGCCTCTCGCCACCCACGCCCCTGCTATGGAGGCCTGCAGGGAAAGGGCACTCATGTCGAACACCTGCTTCAGCAAGGTATCCAACCTCCTATCCTGGCCATCTTCAATGCCGCCGCTCCTTCCACCGGAATGGTGGTCTTCTTCATGACAGCAGCCACCGCGGCATCAACCCTTGGAGACCGAAATATCAACTTATCCTGTTCCGAGAGCGGGTACAAGCGGTCCAAAGCCCTGGTTCCGCGCAACGCCGACTCCGGCGCATCCCATGCCTCCTGAATCATATTCCGAAAGACTATGGATAGGGAACACCCGCTGCGAGGTGTGCACAGCCTGCAACAGCGGATCCTCCAACGCCTCTTCTGAGGGTGCGGACCCCACAGGCATATTTAAAACT
This sequence comes from Ichthyophis bannanicus, assembly GCA_033557465.1. Taxonomy (NCBI): domain Eukaryota; kingdom Metazoa; phylum Chordata; class Amphibia; order Gymnophiona; family Ichthyophiidae; genus Ichthyophis; species Ichthyophis bannanicus. Next base: position 163,206,273 of record CM066044.1, on the reverse strand, counting down.
TTGAGTGTCTTGGAAATTAAGGCAGGGAGCTCCTCTCGCCGAAAAACACGGACCACCCTGCTCTGTTGCTCCTCCTCCAACAACTCACCATCTTCCAAGTCGTCATCCGAGACCTCATCATCAAGGTCCGGCATCCCCTGGTCCTCCTCTAGAAGGGCAGGCGACTGCGGTTCCAAATCATCCCGTCGCCTCTTGGGTAGCGTCATCTCCCCTTCCTGAAGACCGGCAGCTCGACTCCTTTTCCTGCTAGAAGGACCGGGAGACTGAACCCCCTGTCCGTCTGCAGCAAGGCAAAACGCCTTCTGCATCAAGGAGAGGAATTTCGGAAGGGAGACCTGGAATCCCAGACCCCTGGGATCCTTCTGGCACCAAGGGAACACTGGAAGCGGAGGACGGACCCGCTACCGGTTTCCGAAGCAGGCAAGGAAGGAGGGTCAGAACCCCTGCCATTCTGAGACGCGGTCTCGTGGTCCTGAGAACCTTCCCCCAAGGACTTCTCCATGCCCATGGCCTCTAAAGAGCATGTTTTACAAACGCCAGTGTCCAGAAGCTCCACACGCCGCACCCCACAGACCAAGCAGCGTGGTTTGGCAGGCATGGTAAGTAACAGCGCTTCAATGCCAGTAAAAGAGCCTTGCACAGCCACAAGACAAGCTCCAATTTAAAGGCTTTTTTTTTTTTTTTTTACTTTTTGGCAGTGATCAATCAAGCAAGATGTAACTAGCTGCCCCCTAACCACCTTTTTTCAAAACGAAGCTGTTAAACCCTAAAAAAATGACTTTGAAAATGAAAAATTCAAAATTCAAAATGGCCGCCGCCACTTTTTCGGCGCGAAAAATCACGCGGCTAGGCCTCCCTGACTCCTAAGGAGCTGCCAAAACACCTCAACTAACCCCCAAATACCTCCCCCAGGTAAACCCCAAAGTCCAGAGTACTCACCAGACCTCGGGAGAGAGAGAAGGGCAGCGCTGGACCCCTCAGAAGCACAGCTTTCAAAGCAGCATCAGCTCCTGGAGAGACTCAAAATCCTGTGGTAATCACCACTGCCTGCTGCTGGGAGTCTCTATATAGCCTTCTACCTGCTCCTCACCCTTCCAAGTGGGTTCAGGGGCAGGGAGGCAAAAGCAGGCACACTCCTGTGCTACTGCAATGCTTGTTTCAATGCTGAGGCAGGGAGGGGAGGAGGGGAGGGGGGGAGGGGGTTAGGGAGCAGAGAAAGGAGAAAACAGTCTCAGCAGAACAGATCTCTATAGCAGCAGCAGGCACCCAAAGAGCCAGAAAATCTAAATTTAAAAACAAAAGATGAACTAAAGAAAAACATTAAGCTCTGCTTATTTGTCCCTCTGAGCCCAGTCCTGGGCTCAGAACCTCCAAGCTGCTTGGAGACTGAAAGTACTGGTGAAAGGGGGCGGAGCGAGCCTATTTGTACCAGTGACATCACGACGATGACATCTTTCAGTCTCCAAAGCTGCTAGTGGAGGTTGACAACTCTATCTTTCCGGGACTGGACTAGAGGGACGCTAAGGAATATAAGAATCTTTATGCACGTCCAATGTTTGTGCTCCTTTTACGTGTATGTTTCCTGGTTCAGATCAATATCAGCACAATCGGCAACCCAATTTAGATTCAGAATATGAAGAAAGGGTTTCAAATATCTCAAGCATTCTCCTCCAAAAATAAGAATGATTAACTACTAGATTTTTGCTTATGCTTTTACTAGACCCTCTCTTACTGATAGCAGCTTAAGTCAGTGTTTCTCAAGCTGGTCCTAAAGTACCTCTTCTTACCCAGTCAAGTTTTCAGCATATCCACAAGGCACGCAAGTCTATGTATATGCATTTTAGGCTTCATAAAAAACAGAATGGCTGGGGGTTCCTCAGAAAAAGGTTTGTGACCCACTAGTGTAGTCAAACTCGACATTAATAAAAAAAGTAAGAACATAAGATATGCCATACTGGGTCAGACCAAGGTCCATCAAGCCCAGTATTCTGTTTCCAACAGTGGCCAATCTAGGTCATATGTACCTAGCAGTTTCCCCAAGGGACACAGGTTCCACAATGCTTGTATTGGTTCAAGCATTGATATCCTGGGTCCCTTCTTAATAATGGTTTATGGACCTTTCCTCCAGGAACTTGTCCAAACCTTTTTTAAACCCAGCTATACTAACAGCCTTTACTACATCCTCCGGTAACAAATTCCAGAGTTTGATTACACATTGAGTGAAAAAATATTTTCTTTTATTGGTCTTAAATAGTTTACCCTGTAGCTTCATTGCATGTCCCCTAGTCTTTCTATATTCTGATAAGGTAAACAATCGAACATTAATTTATAGACTTCTATCATATCTCCCCTCAGCCATCTCTTTTGCAGGTTAAAGAGCCCTAACCTTTTTAGCCTTTCTTCATAGGAGTATTCTTCCATCCCCTTTACCATTTTGGTGGCTCTTCTCTGAACCTTTTCTAAAATCGCTATATCCTTTTTAAGATAAGGCGACCAGAATTGCACACAATATTCAAGGTGTGGTCTCACCATGGAACGATATAGAGGCATTATAATATCTTGTTCCTGAGCGGTCCTCCAGTTTAGTCCTCCACATTCGGGTAGTGCACCTCCTCCTGCAGCCTGGAGACTGGACCAATCACAAACTTTCTGTGTAATGTATGCAGACGGAGCTCCCAGAAGCCCCCAGTGTGTCCAGTCTCCTTGCAGCTTGAGGACGTGTGCGCCTGATCTGGGCACACTAAGTGACTACTGGAGGAGCAACACTAGCTTCTTTTCATTTGGGGGTGTATTTCCTTTTGTTTAATTCAGTAACTGTCCCTTTAAATTTAGCTTGAATAAAAAAAAAAAAAAAAAAAAAGCTGAGCTGATCCAGTCTTATTCCCGGTTTGAGAAGCCAGTCCTGCACGGGGCTCCTGCCTTCCCTGCCGAGGTTGTCTATTTGCCGGTGAGGTTTGCACTCTCCCCTAGACTGCACGGGGACGAGTCCTGCCTACACGGACGGCTCCTTTGCTGCTGCTGTTTTCAGCAGTTCTGTCAGTCTTCCCTCCTCACTCTGTCCTGTCAGTCAGCGCACTGCCGATTTGCTTCACCGCGGTGAGTTGACTGCCCACTTTTTGGCCTCGGGGGTGAGTCTCCTTTTAGAGGCTTCTGTTCTTGCCTGCGTTTATCCTTTTATTTAATTCTTCCTTTATTTTGATTTTCGCGCCGTTTTTTTCAGCGTGGGGGGAAATCTGCCGGCGGCCATTTTGTTGTTCTAAGTGCCGTTTTTTTTTTCTCGCCGGCTTCAACAGTAGTGCACGGCTTCTCCGTGCACTTTTTAGGTTTCTAGCACTAGCGATTTTGATCGGGATGCCCTTAGAGTCCTAGGCAGTGTTTTATTTAAAAAAAAAAAAAAAAACGAAGACAGTTTTGGCGGTCACTTCTGTTAGGACTCCTTGCTTCAGCGTTTCCTTTGGGGATAAAGTTCGGTGCGGAGCATCTCTGATACAGATTGCAGGGGGGGCATGGCTGCTAAACCGCAGTGTATAATCTGTGGTTCACGCAGGGCCGTGCTGGCGGAGTCTGGCCTCTGTCAGGGCTGTGCCTCGGTCTCTGCTAGCTTAGACCCTGGCATGGACTTGAAGGAGCTGCCTGGAGCGGAAGGTCCTTCGGTTCTAGCGGAGGAAAATCTCTCGCCAAGCTCTCGGCCGCCTGGTCCTACACCTCCTGCCACTGGTCATACTGGGGTCTTATCTGCTACGGCGCTTGAAGCTCCTATGGATTTTTCCCCAGACTTTGTGCTTCTGATGCATCAGGCCTTTCGCTTAAGCCGCTCCGGTCAGCTTCCGGAGGCCTGGCCAGCGTCTCTTCCCTCCGTAGCATCGGGGGGGCCCCGGCGTGTTTCTCAGCCTGCTTCCAAACGTTTTAGGTCCGGGGAACCTGAGCAGGACGCCCTGAGTTGCACTGATTTGGAGGCGGATGTTGATCAGGAGGTTGAGACGGAGGAATTGGAAGACGGGGAAATCCCTGAGCCGGAGGATCAGGCACGGATTATTCGTGTGTTTCGCAGGGAAGAGTTGGTGCCTTTGATCACAGAGTCCCTTCAGGCCCTTAATCTAGCGGTAGCGCGGCCGGCAGAAGAGGACGCCTTGGAGGATCCTCTCATACAGGCGGTGCGAGACTCCCAGGTGGTCTTTCCCATGCACCGCGTGGTCGAGCATATGATTCAAACTGAGTGGGATCAACCGGATTCAGGTTTGAAGGGAATCCGAACTATGAACCGCCTCTATCCTTTGGCCGATAAAGACAAGGAGCTGTTCAAATCGCCGCGAGTGGATGCAGCGGTGTCTGCTGTGACTAAGAAGACCACCATACCCGTTGAAGGCGGGGCGGCCTTGAAAGACGCGCAAGATAAGAAGGTAGACAATTTGTTGAAGCAAGCCTTTGACACCAATGCTTTGTCTCTGCAAGCCTCTATTTGTGGCGCTTGGGTAGCTCGGGCCTGCTTGCGTTGGGCGCAGCACCTACGTTCGGCTTCTGGATTGGATGCGCAGGGTCTCTTAGAGGTGACCCGTCTGGAATCGGGCTCCGCGTACTTGGCGGATGCTCATTACGATTTGATAAGGTCCTTGGCTAATAGTATGGCTTCTTTGGTGTCTGCACGCCGATCCATCTGGTTGCGTAACTGGGCGGCTGATGGTTCGTCCAAGTCTCGCCTCAGTAAGTTGCCCTTCAAGGGCAAATTGTTTGGTGATGCGCTAGATAAGTTGGTGAAAGACCTTGGGGAATCTAAAGGTGGTCGGCTTCTGGAAGATAAGCCTAAGCTGATTAGATCCTTGCCTCCGTCCCACGGGCAATTTCGGGACTTTCGCTGATTTTGTTCCTCCCGTCTGTGGGGGGCCCAGCGTGGTCGCTTCAGCTCCCGTTCCCAAGGCTTTCGTGGTTTCAGAGGAGCCGGCCGGGGTTTTTCTGGAACCTCCTCTTCGTCGGCTTCCTCCTTTGGTCGCAAGCTGCAATGAAGCGAGGCGGGCCCCAGAAGGACTTATATTCATCGGGGGTCGCTTACGCGATTTTCTTCCTTCTTGGGCCCAAATCACATCAGACCAGTGGGTGCTAGAGATTATCGAGAAGGGCTATGCCCTGGAGTTCGCCTTTCCTCTGCAAGATTCTTTTGTACTATCTCCCAGCAGGGGCGAGCAGAAGACTCAGGCCATCCGCCTGACCTTGCGCCGTCTCTGGGGGCAGTGGTTCCCGTTCCTCCTTCCGAGCGCGGCATCGGTCGCTACTCCATCTATTTTGTCGTGCCTAAGGAGGACGGGTCCCTTCGCCCCATTCTGGATCTCAAGGGTGTAAACCGGGCCCTCCGGGTTCCGCACTTTCGGATGGAAACTTTAAAATCAGTCATTGTAGCGGTGCGGCAAGGAGAGTTTCTCACCTCTCTCGACCTATTGGAGGCGTATTTGCATATTCCCATCCGAGTCTCACCAAAAGTTCCTCAGTTTCGCATTCCCGTGGGGTCACTTTCAATTTCGGGCCCTGCCGTTTGGTCTAGCCACGGCGCCTCGGACCTTCACAAAAGTCATGGTGGTGGTTGCGGCGGCCTTGCGAAAGGAAGGCACTCTCGTTCACCCTTATCTCGACGATTGGTTGATTCGGGCAAAGTCCAACGACGAGAGTGTGCTCATCACGGCCCGAGTGGTTTCTCTCTTGCGTTCCCTCGGTTGGGTGGTCAACGATCGGAAGAGCCGGCTCGTCCCGTCTCAAGACCTCGAATATCTGGGGGTGCGGTTCGACACGGCGAACGGCCTGGTGTGTTTGCCGGAGCGTCGTATTCTGGCCTTGCGGGGTCTCGTGCGTCTGTTCTTGGGGATGCCGGCGCCATCAGCATGGTGGTACCTCCGGCTTCTAGGCACGATGGCGGCGACCCTGGAGGTGGTGCCTTGGGCGCGGGGTTCCATATGCGTCCGCTCCAGAGTGCTCTGTTACGACGCTGGTCGAACCAATTCGACTCGTTAAACATGCGCTTGCCCTACCCGCAACCGGTTCGTCGGTCTCTTCGTTGGTGGCTGTGTTCCAGAAACCTCCGGAAGGGTCTTCCCTTGGAACCGCCCCGTTGGGTACCTCTCACGACGGATGCCAGTCTAGCGGGCTGGGGGGCTCACTGCGAAACCCGGTTCACTCAGGGAACCTGGTCTCCCCTGGAAGCTTCTTGGTCGATCAACCGACTCGAGCTGCGAGCGGTGCGATTAGCCCTCTTAGCTCTCGAGGGGTTAGTACTAGGGCGGACGATTCGCGTTCTCTCGGACAATGCGACGACTGTAGCCTACAATCGGCAGGGGGGCACCGGCAGTGTGGCCTTGGAAGCGGAGGCCACAGCCTTGTTCACGTGGGTGCAGACCCGCCTCCCGGCACTCTCGGCAGCGCCCATAGCTGGAAAGGAAAACGTCATGGCGGACTCTCTCAGCAGAGTGCGGGTAGACCCCGGGGAGTGGGAGCTGAATCCGCAGGTTTACACTCAGATTGTTCGTCGGTGGGGCCGGCCTGTCATGGATCTCATGGCGACCTTCCAGTCAGCCAAAACGGGACGTTTCTTCAGCAGGCGGAGGGAGCGCATGTCCGAGGGACTTGACGCTGTCATCCAGCCGTGGCCGGAGTCGCAACTCCTTTATGTCTTTCCGCCGTGGGCGCTCATCGGTCGGGTCGTCCAGCGCATCGAGGGTCACCGGGGACGGGTATTGTTGGTTGCTCCGGATTGGCCCAGGCGGCCGTGGTATGCCGACCTAGTTCGGTTGCGCGACGGTGATCCTTGGCCTCTGCCCCCGATTCCAGACCTGCTTCTTCAAGGTCTGCTGCGGATGCCCCAAGTGGGTCGGTTCTCGCTTACGGTATGGCCATTGAAAGGGCTCGGTTGAGCAAGGGTTATTCCCCTGCGGTGGTTGCTACTCTTCTCAAGGCGCGGAAAACTTCTACCTCCCTCACGTACGTCCGGGTATGGAGAATCTTTGAGGACTGGGGTTCACGGCGGGGTGTTCGAGCGGCGACGGTATCCCCGTGCCAGTGGTTTTGAGTTTTCTACAAGATGGTTTTGACAAGGGCCTGGCGGCCAGTTCTCTGAAGGTTCAGCTGGCGGCTCTCTCCTGTTACAGGGGTAAAGTGCTGGGTCGTCCGCTGGGGTCTCATCCGGACGTGCGTTTTCTCAAGGCGGTGTTCCGTTTTCGACCTTCACGGAGGGTGGCCGTTCCTTTGTGGGATTTGAATCTCGTGCTGCGTGCCTTGACTCGCAAACCTTTCGAGCCCCTACGTTGAGCGACTCTTAAGGACCTAACGCTAAAGACGGTTTTTCTTGTTGCTATTTGCTCTGCGCGGCGCATTTCCAAGCTCCAGGCGCTATCGTGCCGCGAACCGTTTTTGTCTTTTACTCCGGATCGCGTGGTTCTTCGGCCGGTTCCTTCCTTTTTGCCCAAAGTGGTTTCGCCTTTTCATTTAAATCAGGCGGTTTTTCTCCTGGTACTGCCTAGCGATCCAGAGAACCCGACCGACAAGGGGCTTCACTGCCTTGATTTGCGTCGCATGCTTCGATGTTACTTAAAGGTGTCAGCGGAGTTCCGTAAGACTGACCGCTTGTTCGTCCTGTTTGGCGGCATTAGAAAAGGGGAGGCCGCAGCTAAGGCCTCTATTGCTCGGTGGATCAAGGAAGCGATAGCGTCAGTGTATTTGTTGCACCATCGTTCAGTTCCGGAGGGGCTGCAAGCCCACTCCACTAGGGCACAGGCTGCGTCCTGGGCAGAGCATTGCCTGGTGCCACCCGTAGAGATTTGTAAGGCGGCCACTTGGTCGACATTACATGCCTTCAGTAAGCACTATCGCTTGGATGTGTTGGCCGCTCAGGATTCTTGTTTTGGCTCCGCTGTCCTGCGTGCCGGTTGGCAAGGTCCCGCCCGGTGTTAACTGCTCTGTTACATCCCGAATGTGGAGGACTAAACTGGAGGACCGCTCAGGAAATAGAAATTACACATACCTGGTAATTGTAGTTCCTGGAGGGTCCAGTTTAGTCCTCCTTCCCTCCCGAGTATCAGGTTTTCTACTACGGCACGCTGTTCCGGACGACTTGGTCTGGGTGCGGCAGGCGCTTCTCCTTTCTCTTTGCTCTACTCTCTCGCCTAGAACTTTGGGTCTTTCTTTGGCTCTTTTTCTCTGGCGGTGCGTCGGTAGTGGCGCTGTGCAGCGTTCTGGCTTCCTCGTTTGGGGAGGGGGTCCATACTTTTCTAAGGGACATCGTTTTTACATTTTGTTCTGAAGTTGTATTTCTAACAGTCTCATGTGTTGCTTCTTTAAGTCTGCTTTGTTACTAGTTCACTGGGGGCTTCTGGGAGCTCCGTCTGCATACATTACACAGAAAGTTTGTGATTGGTCCAGTCTCCAGGCTGCAGGAGGAGGTGCACTACCCGAATGTGGAGGACTAAACTGGACCCTCCAGGAACTACAATTACCAGGTATGTGTAATTTCTATTTTTATTTTCCATTCCTTTCCTTATCATACCTAGCATTCTATTTGCTCTCTTGGCCGCTGCTGCACACTGGGCCGAGGGTTTTAACATGGTATCCACGACGCCTAAATCTTTTTCCTGGGTGGTGGTTCCTAATGTGGAACCTTGCATTGTGTAACCATAGTTTGGGTTGTTCTTCCCTAGGTGCATAACCTTGCACTTGTCCACATTAAATTTCAACTGCCATTTTGATGCCCAGTCTTCCAATTTATCAAGATCCTCTTGCAATTTTCCACAATCCTCTTGGGTTTTAACATTAAATAGTTTTGTGTCATCTGCAAATTTGATAACCTCACTCATTATTCCACTTTCCAGGTCATTTATGAATATGTCAAAAAGCAGCAGACCCAGCACAGATCCCTGGAGTACACCACTATTCACCTTTCTCCATTGGGAAAGTTGGCCATTTAGCCCTATCCTCTGCTTTTTATCTTTTAACCAGTTCCTGATCCACAATAGTACACTGCCTCCTATCCCATGACTCTTTAGTTTTGCCAAATGTCTCATGAGAGACTTTGTCAAAGGCTTTCTGAAAGTCCAGATACACAATATCAACCGACTCACCTTTGTCCACCTGATTAGTCACTCCTTCAAAAAAAAACATAACAGATTAGTAAGACCAGATCTTCCTTGTCTAAAGCCATGTTGGCTGTCTCCCATTAGGTCATGACTATCTACATGCTGAGTAATTTTATTCTTTATGATGGTTTCTACCATTTTTCCCCGGTACTGATGTCAGGCTCACCGGTCTGTAGTTTCCCGGATCACCCCTGGAACCCTTTTTAAAAATTGGTGTTACATTGGCGATCCTCCAATCTTCAGGTATTAGAGATGATTTTAATGATAGCAGACCTGCTATTAGTAATCTGTGAACTCTCTCATATTTCAGTTCTTTCAACACCCTTGGATGTATACCATCCGGCCCAGGTGATTTGCTACTCTTCAGTTTATCTAATAGTTGTAATACATCTTCCCGATGTATCAATGTTTCCTTCAATTCTTCCGCACTTTAAATACCATTTCAGTCATGGGTAACATCCCTACATCTTCCTCAGTAAAGACTGAAGCAAAGAATTCATTCAGTCTCTCCGCTATCGCCTTGTCGCCTCTTAGTGCTCCTTTAACCCCTTTATCATCTAAATGGACCAACTGACTCTCTCACAGGCTTTTTGCTATGAATGTACTTGAAAAGGTCTTTACTCCGCGTTTTTGCTTCCGCAGCAAACGTCTTCTCAAATTCTCCCTTTGCCTGCCTTATTAATGCCTTGCATTTGACTTGCCAGTGCTTGTGCTGTTTCCAGGTTTCATTGTTTGGCTCTTTTTTCCATTTCCTGAAAGATGCTTTTTTTTTTTTTCAAAACTTTATTTTAACCACCAGTAATAAGCAAATACAACAAAGAGTCAATCCCCGCGTGGGGAGGGACTCTTATCCCCACTTCAGAGAACCAGAATGAGATACCGGTGTTACATTTTGTTTTTTAACATTAAACACAACTAAGAAAACCCCTCCCCCCTCCCCCCTCCCATAATGACATGGTCCACTCCCAACAGAGTCACACCCTTACAACACAGTATCTTAGCTTACCACCCCTCCATCATCATATAGGCACAGTGGTCTCGGCTGCTGCCCATTGCAACACCTCATTACGGCTACGCGGGCTTAATTTTTGAATATATGGATCCCACAGCATTTGAAAGGTTGACCAGCGACGAGGGCTACCCCGGGCACTCCTACACTCCGCAAGCATCAATTGGTGGAAAGTATTCTTCCATTCCCAAAAGGTAGGTGGGCATCTCTCGCCATTGGCGAAGTATAGGCCCCTTCGCTACCAAGCAAGCCTTACGCAGTAGCAGCCGTCCCCATCTTCCCTTAGGACATGTGCGGCCCAAGCAGTCTAATGTGACAAAGAGGACATCCCATCGCACCGCTTGCCCCAACAACCCCTGCATGTAGGAGGAGATTCTGGCCCAATACGGACGAATGTGTCGGCAGCTCCACCACACATGTAACAAGGTTGCCATGGGGGCGGAGCACCCATCGCCAAATGACATCGGAAGGCCCTCCGCGGGTAAAAGTGTACCCGAGTCAAGGATTTAAACTGGATTTCCCTCCACCGCACCCCCTCTGCAAGGGTGGCCACCCATCTGAGACCCCGAAGAACAGTGCCCGGGAGAATCTCGCACTCCAGTTCCCTGGCCCACGCTAATTCCACCGGCTGATAGTCTGGCGAAGGTCTGTACTTATCCAATCTAGCCCGCAAGACTCGGATAGAGGGAGGAGTATCCTCTCCCAAATCAAAAAATTCCAGGATCTGTGCCGACCGGGTTATCTGGAGTTCCCACATAGTGTGAGAGCTGTATATAGGAAAAGATGTGGTTCGGATCTAAAGCATATTCCGCCCTTAATACTGAGAAAGATTTACACACACCGGTAGAGTCCACAACATGCCCGACATTACAGATGCCTTTTGCTGCCCAGCGTCGTAGGATTACAGTATCCGTTCCCGGGGCAAAGCTTACATTACCCTGAAACGGGAGCCAGCTCGAAGCCTTCCAACTTTGTTGCCAAAACACATTGAACTGCCGCCAAGTGCGCCGAACAGCTCCCAAGAACACGCTATCCGTAATATATGCCGGGAGCACCCGGTTCTCCTGGTGTAAAAGGGCCAACAGTGAGTGCGGGGCAACAAAGGCCTCCTCCAACGCCCGGGGAGTAAACACATCAGTGCCCCCCAGCCAGTCCCCCAGGTGTCGCGCCTGGCAAGCCAGAGCGTACGCCCCCAAATCTGGAAGTCCCATACCGCCTTGACACCAGCCCCCCAGCAGTCTTCGATATGCGATACGGGTTCTCGCCCCCTGCCATAGAAATTTCCTAATCACCCCCTCGATCCGAAGAAGGTCTCGACACAAGACCCACACCGGAAGGGTTTGCAGCCAATATAGTATCCTGGGGAGAACGACCATCTTAATCGCAGCTATACGCCCAGAAAGACAGTGGAAGTGGTCCCCATGTTTGTAATTGAGCCCGTAGTTTAGTCACTCGGTTCAGATTAGCCTGGTAAAGTTGCACCGGTCGGGGGGTTAGAAGGATCCCCAGATACATAAAGTAATCGGTGGCCCATCGAAGGGGAAAGTCACCCTGCCATCGCGACCGCAAGTGGCCCGAGACATCCAACGCCTCCGATTTGTCCCTATTGATGCAGAAGCCCGTGAATCGCCCAAAGGTCTGAAATTCCTCTAGCAGCGCCGGTAACGATGTTTGGGGGTACAGTAAATGGACCAAAAGGTCATCTGCAAAGGCGGAGACTTTAAATCCCCACCTCCCGATAACATTACCCCGTATTTCACGAGATCGTTCCACTTTGCGAATCAGAGGGTCCAGAGACAAGGCGAATAGCAGTGGGGAGAGGGGGCATCCCTGTCGGGTCCCTCTACGAAGCGGGAAGACCTCCGAGAGCAGCCCATTACATGAAATCGCCACAGTCGGGTCTGCGTATAAACCCCGCACCGTTTTGCAGAATGAGTCACCCAGGCCATAACGCGGAAGCAAAGAATGTAAAAATTGCCAACTGACCCTATCAAAGGCTTTTTCCGCATCAAAGCTTATCAGCAAAGAATCCTGGCCTCGTCGTTGCACCCCTTCCAATGGGGCAACGATTTTCCGTAAGTTCCGCATGGCATAGCGGGACTTCACAAAGCCGACCTGTGACTCATGAACCAGTTGGCCAAGAACACCTGCCAAACGTTCCGCCAATATCTTGGCCAGCAGTTTGAGATCAAAATTTAGAAGTGAAATGGGGCGATAGGAAGCTGCGCGGAGCGGGTCTTTCCCTGGCTTTGGAATAAGTATGATGTGAGCCTGATTACTACCCCATCGAAAGAAGCCCTGCTCGGCTCTACGGATATACACCTCTCTAAGTGTCGGGGAGATCAACTCGTTCAAAATCTTGTAGAATTCCACACCCAGCCCGTCTGGTCCAGGGGACTTGTAACAACACGCATTGGATATAACAGTCTGCACCTACTCTCTTTGCGCTTCCGTTAGCTGAGGGAGATCCAAATCTGCAAGATAATCCCCCAGTTGTAGCGGTGAGTCGGGCTCCGCCGCATAAAGCTTTTGGAAAAAGGAACGGAAAACTTTAGCGATCTGCGGACTATCCTGGTGGAGCACCCCCTGATTGTCTCTTAGCGCTGGGATTAACCTTGAGCCCCGGGGCCCACGCAGGCAGCGTGCCAGCAATTTCCCCGGCTTATCCCCTTGTCTGTACAGCTGATACCGATAATATTGTATAGATTTTTTTGCCCGCTGGTGCAAAACCTCGTTCAGTGTCGTTTGAGTCTCCCATAGCCGTCTTTTAAGACTGGCATTAGGGTTACTGGCATAAAGCCGGCGTAGCCTTGTCACCTCCTGTTCCAGGCGGATTATGCGCTCAGACATCAATCTCCGTCGCCTTGCCTGGTATCCCAAAATATCGCCTCGCAATACCACTTTGGCAGTCTCCCAGACCAATTCAGGATCGTCCTGATGACTGGTATGATCCTGTTCAAATTCCCGCCAACGGCAACACAGGAAGGAACGAAATTGGGGATCTTATAAAGCTCCAAGGGGAAATCGCCAAACCCGTGGGGCACGGGTCATCCCTCCCCCCCACTGAAACTCCAACCAAATTAATGCATGGTCAGAAATCTCCCCTGGTCCAATCTGTGCATCCCGCACGGCAGCGAATAACCCCCCTGAGATCAACAAATAATCAAGGCGCGCCGACGACCCATGGGCTCGGGATTGATGGGTGAAATCTCTCTCAGATGAGTGCAGTAACCTCCAGGGGTCGACAAGTCCTAGCCGGTCCCGCAGGCTAAGTAACGCCCGCGTGGATCGCCGTCGCTCCCGCGAACCCCCATCCAACGACGTATCCAGTGTCACATCCATTACGGCATTAAAGTCACCCCCTAAAATTACGGGCACTTCCGGTAATAGCTCAATTTTAGTAGCCAAACGAGCATATAAACCAAGATCCAATACATTAGGAGAATAGACGTTCCCAAGGATCACCGGCTTCCCCTCGAGGGTTCCTTATATGAGAACAAATCTCCCAGAAGAATCAGCAACTTCCTTCGCGACCTCAAAGCGCACACGTTTGTGAATCAAAATGGCCACTCCCTTTCTTACCTTGCGCTGGGGATCCATACACCTTCCCCACCCACGCTCTAGCCAGTTTACCATGCTCCACTGTTGTCTGGTGGGTCTCCTGGAGCATAGCAATATCTACTTTCTGCCAAGCGAGGGCCTGCAGCACTTTAGAGCGTTTAATGGGACAGCCCAGACCACAGACATTCCAAGAAATAATCTTCAGTGTATAGCAAACATAAGACCACCCTGTGCCAACATAAGTACCAATTTTTTTTGAAGGAGCCCTCCCAGCCTGGGGCCCCCCCCCCCCCGACTCCATCGAAGGCGGTAAAGCCCAAAGATAATATCCCAATAGTAGGTGTGACCATGTCCCCCCTCACCCCGCTCTCTCTCAACCCTCCCCTCCCTCCCCACCCCCCCAAACTCCTCCATATCTTCACCCCTGTGGCTTTCTAACAGCCACTGAGCCATAGCGAGGTAAACTACTCTCACTAGTCACCTTAATGCGTCCGGTCTCTCTCACCCCCATCTTTCACCCTCATTAGAGATGAACAGGACAGCCCTAGCTCCCAAGGATCGAAGGGGGAATCCGGCTTCCCCCAGCAAACAGCCCAGTAGGGCGGAGGTGGTCAGATCGGGGAAGAAGTATGCAGCGCCCCCACCAGTGAACCAACCGTCGAGAGCAAGAGGAAGGAGAAGGGGGTGAGCAGCCTAATACTCCTCTCCCCCTCCCACTTCGTCCCCCCCGGGAACACAGCTCCCCAACTAGCATCTCTTCCCCAATCCCAACCCACCTCCCCCTTAATGGCTCTCCCCTCACTTCTCCACCCTGCCACCCTTCGCATCCCACTTCCCCACTTCCCCTAGCCCCAGCCCCCCCCTTCTCCCTCTCTCTCTCCCCCTCCACTCCTTTTTTCCACTCACTCTTCACCCCTCTTATCGTCACCTCACCTCTCCCCGCCCTATTAACCCACTCCCCACCTCCCCCTCCGTCCGTCCGTCCTAAGTCCCTCCTTTCCTACTCCCCCCATCCACCGCTCGCAGCCATCCCCACCACTCCTCAGCCCCCTCCCTCCTCCCCCCCAACGAGTAGCCGCCGGCTAAACACAAACCATATGGAGGATCGTCTAACACAGAAACTCCAACCACAACTATATCCCACATTCAAACTATTTAACCAAACCTATCCCCCCCCCTACTCACATACACACACACAAACAGTAATGGTGGTTGTCCCCAAATACAAACAGCAAAGACAAACCATGGCATTATAAAGTAGTTCAGGCCTCGTCCGGGCCCTATGTCAGGGTCTCAGCAGTTAGTCCCCGATATCCTCCGGTATCGGCTCTGGAGTCCAAAGCCACCGTGCGGCCTCTGATATCCAGCAGCAGCTGCGGGAATGTACACTGTCCCAGCCACGTTCAAAGGCCGCCAATCTGTACAGCGCTCCGGCTCGTCCCCGGCCAAGACACATGTGCTATCTATTTATTTCAGGTAAGTTCACATTGTTTGGTGTTCCCCGGTTAAGGGTCTCCACAGCCCGCCGATCTGAGCCCGGTCCAGCCAGCTCTCTCCGCGTCGAGGCCCATCAGCTTTAAGGATGACTCGCAGGCGGGCTGTTACCATGCACAATGGTCTCCACGAACGAGGCCGCCTCGTCTGCCATTTCAAAAGTCCGATGGGCTCCCGCATGGTAAACATGCAGCCGGGCCGGATACTGCACCAAACATTTCACTTTTGCAGCAATCAGTTTCTGACAAAGCAGAGCATATGCTCTCCGATGCAGGCTGAGGGCCACCGAGTAGTCCTGTGCTATTCGAAAGGTGAGATTTTCGTGTGTTAAAACTCCACGTTGTCGGGCAGCCCAGAGGATCGCCTCCTTCTGTGGGAAGTGGAGAAATTTTGCCAGCACCACTCTAGGCCTGCGCTCCTGGGTCTGTCTGCTCCCCACCCGATGAATTCGCTCTATGATCAGGTCTCCGCCGTCGAGTAGTCCCTCAAAGAGCTGTGGGAACAGGGTCTCTACATATTGTTTCAGGTCCTTATCCGCCACCGTCTCTGGGATGCCCATTATTCTGAGGTTGTTGCGGCAGGAGCGATTTTCTAAATCGTCGATTTTCGTCGTTTGCAGCTGTACCTGGGCCCTCAGTGAAGCCAGTTCATGGGTAACTTTCTCAATGGAATCCTCCGCCTTCTCCAGGCGATTTCCCAGGGCTCCCACCGAGCTTTGCAAGACATCCATCTTCTCGTGTAGGTCTGCAAATTGGGAAGAAAGTGCCTCCGACACCGCCGAGGAAACCTCCTCCAGAAAGGCCGGCGAAGATGGTGAATGCAGCATCGTGCTTCCTTCTGCCATTTTGGCCGCAGAGGCTGCCTGCTCTCGCTCTCTTCGAACGGTTTTTGTGGACGATGCCATGCCTAAGCAGGCTCCCCCGTCTCCAATCCAGACCCACTGATAGTAGGGGGTGAGCAGAAGTATTTAGCCCCTGTGAGCTTTCGCTAATAAATCACTTTAAATTGCCGGTTTGGGGCAAGGGAGACCGGAGCACAGCTAGAACACGTCTGCTGTCCTCACCGCATCACGTGACTCATGAAAGATGCTTTTTTGGCAACAGCCTCTCTGACCTCACCTTTAAACCATGCTGGCAGTTTTTTGGACTTCCTTCCACTTTTCTTAAAGCGTGGAATACAGTTGGTCTGGGCTTCCAAGATGGTATTTTTCAACAGCAGCCAAGCCTGATGTACGTCTTTGACCTTTGCAACTGCTCCTTTTAGTTTTTTTCTTAACTGTTTTCCTCATTTTATCATAGTCTCCCTTTCGAAAGTTAAAAGGTACTACTGTGGATTTCCTTACTATCCCCCTCCTCCACTAATTAAATCAAAGGCGATCATGCTATGATCACTATTGCCAAGTGGCCCCAACAACCTTATCTCTTGCACTAGATCTGGTGTTCCACTAAGGACTAGGTCTAATATGGCTTCCCCTCTGGTCGGTTCATGAACCAGCTGCTCCAAGAAGCAGTCATTTATTTCATCTAGGAACTTTATCTCCCTAGCATGTCCTGACGTGACACTGACCCAGTCGATACCGGGGTAGTTGAAATCACCCATTATTATTACTGTGCTGTAACTTGTGTTAGTTTCCTTGATTTCTTTGAGCATTTTATCATCCATTTGGTCATTCTGGCCAGGTGCTCGATAGTACACCCCCACTGCCATTGCCTTCCCCCTTTTACATGGAATTTCAATCCATATAGATTCTACAGCAGATTTTGCTTCCTGCAAAACTTTAATCCTTTCTAACTCAAAGCCCTCTCTAACAGAGAGCAACCCCTCCACCAATTTGATCAGCTCTATCATTACAATATAGTTTGTACCCAGGTATCAGTGTTCCACTGGTTGTCCTCCTTCCACCATGTCTCTGATATTCCAATCATATCTAACCTTTCATTTAGTGCTATATATTCTAACTCTCCCATCTTATTTTTTAGACTTCTAGCATTTGCATACAAGCATTTTAGGGAATGTATTTTATTCATATTAATTTGGCTATTGTTAGACATGGGTAATTTGGGATCTTTAAGCTCTGTCTGCTCCATATTTGAGAGCATTTGGGCTACTTTACTCTTTTGTGGAACCTCTCTGCTTTTGGTAGTATCCTTCAAAGATACATTCTTCCGAACCATCCGCTCTTGGGCGACTGTCGGCTTTCCCCTAATATCTAGTTACTTTACATCACTCCAGTCCAGTCCCGGAATTTCTGGTATACAGGTTCTCTCTGCAGCTTGGAGACTGAATAATCACACAGTTGTGATGTCACCACTATAACCTCCTTGGTGATCTCCTCCCATCTTCAGTTTATTCAGTCTCCAAGCAGCTTGAAGTTCTAAGAGCCTATATGTGGCTCTAAAGAGGAGCAATTAAGGATATTTATTCCATTAAAAAGGGTTTAAACAGTGTATAGGAAAGGATTTAATTTTTAGAGTAATATAGCTTTAAGACTAGCTCATGCCCTCCCCCTCTCTCTGGTGTGGGGGAGGAGTTTTTACAACCGCAGAAATCGCTGAATCTGAAACTTGATTTAAGCTCCCGATCCTACTGTTAATAGGAGAGGAGCCATAAAAAAGAAAGTAAAGTGCTTAAAGAAGCTTTACAACTGAAGGTAAAGTTTATCTGTGGGAATTTCTCTGTGCGGCTATAGTTAAAGCGTGGTTTTTGAATTCCGTTAAGGAAGCATCGCAGTTCCCGATCCCCCAGTCATTAGGAGAGGAACTGTAAGAAAATAAGTAAGATGCTTGAGAAATCTTTATATGGCAAAGGTAAAGTTTTATCTATTTGATATTTCTGTCTCAGCGCGGCTACATTTGGATCGCCGGTTGAATTCAGTTTAAAAATCCTAGCAGCGGCGGAACGTGGGCTGCAGTTTAATTTCTTTTTATTTTACTTCGGGGTTTATAGCGAGTGGCTTAAAGGCACTTTTTATCAGACCTCAGAAGGAAAGAAGCATTTTTTAGAAATTTTAGTTTAAAACGATACAGCTATAAAGATTTCTTAGCGGAGGTCGTTTTCAGTGACAGTTTAGAATTCAGAGCTCGAGCGTCAAGCGCGTGTCACAACGGAGCCATTTTTTAAAGTACCATAATAGAGAAGCCTTTGTTAAAACTAAACTATAATTTATTTTTAATTAAAATAGAAAATAAAAGATAATAGGAACCTATTAATTTGTGGTAAGATGCCTACAAAACCACAATGTTTGGTATGTGGTTCTAGGAAGGGAATCTCTCTAGAATCAGGGGTTTGCAAACATTGTGCACAGCAGAGTGCAGATCTACAGGATGTTGTAGATAACACTGCGGAAAGGGAGAAACGTTTAACTTCTGAGAGGGATGTTGAGTGTCCACCGCAGCTTTTACCTGAAGCAATTCCAGGTCCTTCTTCAAGACCAGATGTAACTGTACCTCTTGCTACAGATCTGACAAACCTATCTTCAAGTATAGCAGCAGTATTTTCAGAACAGTTTATTTCCCTTCTTCAAAAGACTTTTGGAGATGATCATAAGCTTGTTGACATACCAATAGTTTCTAATTTGGGAGAGAAGCGTCTTGCTGCTTCTCTAAAATTAGACAAAGCAATTCCTGCTAAAAGATCTAGATTGGCAAAGAATTTGTCAATATCATCCCAAGAGGTTCATTCTGATCTTGATGATATTGAGGAAGAGCTAGAAGGAGAACTGGTAGATCAGGAGGACCAGTCCAGAATTGTAAGAGTTTTTCATAGGGAGGAGTTACCAGCGTTAATTGAGGAAACTCTTAAAACTTTAAATATTTCATTGCCACAGCAGAAGGAGAATCAGGAATTGGAAGATCCGTTGTTGCAAGCGGTCAGGAAGACAAAAGGTTTTTCCAGTACATAGAGTGGTAAAAGAAATGATTCAGCAGGAATGGAATGTTCCTGAAGCTGCATTAAAAGGCTCTAGAATTATGACTCGTTTATATCCTTTACAAGACGACGATTGTGAGTTATTTGTTCCACCTAAGATTGATGCAGCGGTATCGGCAGTTACTAAAAGGTCTACTATTCCAATTGAAAGCGGTGCAGCTTTAAGAGATAATTATGACAGGAAATTGGATACTCTGTTAATGCATTTATATCAAAAATTTGTTTTATCTGTTAAAGCATCAATTTGTGGAGCATGGGTAGCTAGAGCGTGTTTACGATGGTCACAAAGCTTGCATTCAGACAGAGGGAACCTCGTCTGAAGATGCATCTAAATTAGAGACGGGTGCAGCACATTTAGCTGACATCCACTATGATCTTATCAGAGCATTGTCAAAAGGAATAGCCTCAGTGGTTGCAGCTAGAAGACACGTCTGGCTGCGAACCTGGGCAGCAGATATTTCTTCAAAGGCGAGGCTTTCGAAGTTACCTTTCAGAGGGAAACTCATTTTTGGAGAGGATCTGGAAAAGTTGGTAAAGGATTTGGGAGACTGCAAAGGTGGCAAGCTCCCTGAAGATAGGCAAAGACTCAGTCGCCCGATTCAGACCTATAGAGGTCAGTTTAGAGATTTTCGGCGCTTCCGTTCTCTTCGTTTCGGTCAAATGCAAAGAGGACGACAGTATTATAGGTCTCAAGGATTTCGAAATTTTCGTGGCTCAAGAAGGGGGTTCTCAGCCTCTTCTTCCAATGTTAATCCAAGAAAAGCGCAATGAGATAAGGATTACCCAGGCGGATTTTGTTCCTGTAGGTGGCAGACTACAAAAATACTATCCAGCCTGGGCACAAATCACCTCAGATCAATGGGTCTTAGAAATAATACAGAAAGGATATGCTCTAGAGTTCCAGCGTCCGCTACTCGATCTATTTGTTCAATCCCCTTGCAACAGACATTCCAAAGAGGGCGCCATACGCCAGACCTTACAAAAACTTTAGAACTAGAAGCAGTAGTACTGGTGCCATTAAATCAACGAGGGTTCGGTCGATACTCAATATATTTTCTAGTTCCAAAGAAAGAAGGTTCCTTCCGACCTGTGTTGGATCTTCGAGGAGTGAATCGTTATCTTCGAGTGGCGCATTTTCGCATGGAAACGTTAAAATCAGTGATTATGGCAGTAAGGAAAGGGGAATTTCTTACATCTCTAGATTTGACAGAGGCCTATTTTCATATTCCAATTCGTCAAGAACACCAAAGGTATTTAAGATTTGCCGTTCCAATGGGCCATTACCAATTTCGGGCTCTGCCGTTTGGGTTGGCGACAGCTCCAAGAACATTTACCAAGGTAATGGTGGTGATAGCGGCGGCCTTGCGAAAGGAGGGAATATTAGTTCATCCGTATGTGGACGATTGGTTGATACGGGCAAAGTCAGAGAGCGAAAGCAGGTTAGCAACCAGAAGGGTGGTAGAGTTGTTACAAAGCCTAGGTTGGGTGGTGAATATGAGAAAGAGCAAATTAGTACCGTCCCAAGATCTAGAACATTTAGGCGCTCGGTTCGATACGAAGGCAGGAAGAGTTTTCTTACCACAATCTCGAGTGTTGGCAGTCATGAATCTGGTGCAGCAGTTTTTGAACAGAAAGGATCCCACAGCGTGGCATTATCTCCAGTTGCTAGGTACCATGGCAGCAACTTTGGAACTGGTGCTGTGGGCGAGGGCTCATATGCGCCCTTTGCAAAGAGCACTACTAAGGTGGTGGTCGCATCAAGAGTCCAATGTCGGAGATTTTACCCTGTCTACTGGAAACCTGTCTAGCTCTGCATTGGTGGTTAAAGCCCGAGATATTGCGAAAAGGCATGCGGTTGCAATTTCCAGTTTGGATTCAGATTACAACAGACGCCAGTCTAAAGGGCTGGGGTGCACATTGCGAAAGACAATTTGCTCAAGGTCAGTGGACCAGGCAAGAGAGAGCGTGGTCAATAAACAGGTTAGAATTGAGAGCAGTGGCTTTGGCGCTTCAGAGGTTTTAGAGACTCGTTCACGGAAAAGCTGTTCGTGTCCTATCGGACAACGCGACGGCAGTGGCCTACATCAATCGTCAAGGAGGCACAGGCAGTGCTCCTCTGGAAGAAGAGTCGGAAGGTTTGTTCCTCTGGGCCGAGAAAAATTTGGAAGCGATATCGGCGAACCATGTTGCAGGGATAAACAATTTGCAGGCCGATTTCTTGAGTCGAGTGAAGGTGGATCCCGGGGAGTGGAATCTCCATCCCCAGGTATTTCAGACAATAGTAAGGCGATGGGGAACTCCGGTAATGGATCTCATGGCAACATTCCTGTCTGCAAAAGTCGATCGTTTCTTCAGCAGAAGACGAGAAAATGTCGGAAGAACTAGATGCACTAGTTCAAAATTGGCCAGAGAGCCAACTGTTGTATGTGTTCCCTCCGTGGGTATTGATAGGTCGAGTTCTTCAGAGGATAGAATCTCACAAAGGAAGAGTAATATTAATAGCCCCGGATTGGCCAAGACGTCCTTGGTATGCGGATCTAATGAGATTATTAATAGACCGTCCTTGGCATTTGCCGCAAAGGAGAGATCTACTGAGTCAAGGACCACTGTATATGCCTCAAGTGGATCGATTTTCGCTTACGGCTTGGCTCTTGAAAGGGCAAGATTGAGGTCAAGAGGTTACTCTTCTTCAGTAATCTCTACCTTGTTAAGGTCAAGAAAGAGGTCTACTTTAGCATATATTCGTACATGGAGAATATTTGAAGGGTGGTGTAAGGAGAGTTCGATTGAGGCATTAAAGGCTTCTATTCCACAAATTTTCATTTTTACAGGAAGGCTTTGATAAGGGTTTAGCTCCATCATCCTTAAAGGTACAGCTGGCAGCTTTAGCGTGCTACAGAGGAAAAGTAAAAGGAAAATAGATTGGATCGCACCTAGATGTAAAACGATTTTTGAGAGCGGTTACGTTATTGAGACCACCATGTAGACCGCAAGTTCCTTCTTGGAACCTCCATTTAGTTTTACAGGCTCTAATAAAAGAACCTTTTGAACCATTGGCTAGAACATCTTTGAAAGATCTTACACTTAAAGTATTCTTTTTGGTGGCTATTGCTTCGGCAAGAAGAGTTTCAGAATTACAAGCGTTATCCTGTAGAAACGCATTTCTAAATGTTTTATAAGGAAAGAGTGGTGTTAAGGCCAGTTCCTTCATTCTTACCTAAGGTAGTATCAGCCTTTCATTTGAATCAAGAGGTATCATTACCAGTATTTCAAAAGGAAGGTAATGGGAATCAATTGTACTTATTAGATATATGTAGGGCGCTGAAGATATATTTTAAGAGAACAAAGAATTTCAGAAGGACAGATAGGTTATTTGTTCTATTCGCAGGTGCAAGGAAGGGTCAACCAGCCTCAAAGGCTTCTATGTCTAGATGGCTCAAGGAGGCCATATCATCATCATATATATTAAAAGGTAAAGTAGTTCCAGAAGGACTTAGAGCACATTCAACACGGGCACAGGCCACGTCATGGGCAGAACATAGTTTAGTGCCCCCTATGGAAATTTGTAAGGCGGCTACTTGGTCGTCACTTAATTCTTTTGTGAAGCATTATAGGTTAGATTTACATGCACAAAACGATGCTTCTTTTGGGTCGGCAGTGCTTCAGGCTGCGTTAAATGGACCCACCCGTTAGATGTTACTGCTCTGGTATATCCCAGAAATTCCGGGACTGGACTGACGTAAAGTAAATGTAAATTAGACTTACCTGCTAATTGTTGTTACTTTAGGAACTCCAGTCCAGTCCCGCATCCCTCCCTTCTATGCGTTTAAGTTTAATAGCCTGAAGATTATAAATGTGTTCAACAGATCATCTCTATATACAAAATAAAAGAAATTAAGGGCAAGAGTTTTAAACAGTTTTAAAGGTATAAGTATTTTAAAAAACAAAAAAACAAAAAACAGAAGAAAAGGGGGTAGTAATTAAAGGCTTATCAGAAAGGTAAATTTAAGAGATCTATTATAGACTAAAATGACTATTTAAATGCTTAATTGTTGCTCTGTGAGTCTGCTTTGTCAATAGTAAAACTGAAGATGGGAGGAGATCACCAAGGAGGTTATAGTGGTGACATCACAACTGTGATTATTCAGTCTCCAAGCTGCAGAGAACCTGTATCCCAGAAATTCCGGGACTGGACTGGAGTTCCTAAAGTAACAACAATTAGCAGGTAAGTCTAATTTACATTTTAAAAGCTGCTCTCTCTCCTTTTTAAAGGTTAATGCCAGCAGCCTGGTTCCATCCCAGTTAAGGTGAAGTCCATCCCTTCGGAAGAGCCCCTCCTTTCCCCAGAATGTTCCCCAGGTCCTAACAAATCCAAAACCCTCATCTCCTCTGCACCATTGTCTCATCCACGCATTGAGACTCCGGAGCTCTGCCTGCCTTTTGGGTCCTGCGTGTGGAACAGGAAGCATGTCGGAGAATGCTACCCTGGAAGTTCTGGATTTCAACTTCCTACCTAAAAGCCTAAATTTAGCCTCCAGAACCTCCCTACCACATTTTCCTATGTCATTGGTACCGACATGTACCAAGACAGCAGACTCCTCCCCAGCACTATCTAAGACCTTATCTAGGTGGCGCGTGAGGTCCGCTACCTTCGCACCAGGCAGGCATGTTACCAGGCGATCCTCACGTCCACCAGCCACCCAGCTATCTACATGCCTAATGATCGAATCACCAACTATAACGGCTGTCCTAATCCTTCCCTCATGGGCACATGGCCCTGGAGAAACTTCCTCGGTGCGAGAGGGTTTTACATCACCTGGAGGACAGGTCCTAGTTACAGGATCACTTCCTGCCACACCAGGGTGATGCTCTCCTGTCACGTGACCTCTCTCCTCCATGGCAACAGGGATGCTGCCAGACTGGAGGTGGGACTTCAGGACTATATCCCTGTAGGTCTCGTCTATGTACCTCTGTCTGTCTTATGCTTTCCAAGTCTGCTACTTTAGCCTCTAGAGAACGGACTCGTTCCCTGAGAGCAAAGAGCTCCTTGCACCTAGTGCACACGTAAGACCTCTCACCAACTGGGAGAAAATCATACATGTGACACTCAATGCAAAAGACTGGAAAGCCCCCTTCCCGCTGCTGGACTGCTGTCTGCATCTGTTTTAAGTTTGTGTTTAGATCTAAGTTCTTTACTTACTAAGGGTTGCTATGGATATTTATACTAATAAAACTGTACCTAATACGTGTAATATACCTTGCTCACCTGAAGCTTAACTAATCTCAGGTCCTTAGTGTATGACTGATTTGGGTAATGAGCTTCACCTGAGAGCACCTCCTGCCTTTTAAGATGTGTAAGTACCTATAAAGCTACGATTATCCCAGGGGTGGGTGAGGGCAGCTACACAGTACCCTGTCTTGTGCTGCTGAGGTAAGCTATATTCTGATTTGGATTTAAATTATAGCTCTTAGCTGCTGCTAGGCTCTAACTTCTTATGAAATTTAAACTATAAGCTCTCTGCTGGGTTCTAAATTTAACCAGAAAGCTCTCTTCTGTGTTTTAAATTTAAGCTAAAAAGTACTTTGCCGATGCTAGGCCCTGAGTGACTATTAAAGTAGCAGACTAAATGTAAATAAAAAAAAAAAAAAAAAAAAAAAAAGGGGCCTTTGTGGCTTATGCCCAGTTTTCTAAACATTTTCTATCCTTGGACAAATCAGTACATAAGATATCCAAGCTTTTAAAAAAAATAGTGTTCAACAAAATTTTATATTTTTAATTCATTCCCTTACCATTTTAGGCTTTTCTTCTTTCAGAATAAAGAGACGCTTCCACCAGCCAACAACTTTGCGACGTGTTTTCACAAGGTTGCTACAAATTTCATGAAACCTCTGTTGCTGTTCTGTGGTCCTTTGCAAAGAACAAGATGGGAGATCCATGAAGAACTGACAGGTTATTAATGTTCAGTTCCAAGTCATTAAACAAGGCTAAATAGAGATACGCAGTTTCCTATAGCCAGCAGTTTGTACACATGGAAAGAGTATATCCATAAATATTTAAATCAAAGTTAATGTATTTTGTGCAAGTTAAAATAACCTTGACCTTTGAAAAATGATCCATCAAGATACTTAAAACCATGAGGGCAGCATAAAATGAATCCATAAAACTGGTGATATCTGAACTATTTTAGTTGGAGATATCAAAATACTAAGCGCATCATATAATTGTACTTTTGTACACAAGTACACCACTGATACAGCATCAATACTGCAATTTTACCTTACTGAGGTTGTAGACTTGGTTCATATTCAGATCTGGATAGTAAACACTGACAATGTTCTGAAGGCATAGCTTGAAACCATTTAACAAACTACCTGTATTGGTCTGTTATCTGAATAAGCACTGTGCATGCTATTAGTACCTGAAAAAGAAAGATCTGAGGATTCATCAGGGGTTGAAAAATACTAGAAAGCACACCCGCTTAACTGCTCAAACCTCCATTATCCCCTGCTCAATGGAGGTTTGAACAGTTCAGCGGGTGTGCTTTCTAGTATTTTTCAACCCCTGACGAAGCCTCAGATTGGCGAAACAGAAGCTTTTGTAGGGTTGAATCAGTTATGGAGTAGAGAGGATGAAATTATTGAAGATGTTTTATTCCCTGCTAAAGATTTAATTAGTGAGCTATGCAGATCGCATTCAACTATTGGATTCTGCTGGAGCTGCTGAAGGATTGAAAAGCCCTTGAAGATAAGTAATTGTAGACCTGGATGAGTTGGTGAAATGTTTAAACATTTATTCTATATTTTTCTTCTATAGGGATCTGTATGCAGTCCCAGTGGAGTTTTGTGCAAATTGGTGTAATTAATTATTGTGCAGATTGGTACAATTAAACATAATAAGACGCTTTGTGTATGTATGTGGTAGTGTTTGAGGTACTGCATAAGGAGTGTTTTCCCTGTGGTATTTGTTTTGGTGTGATTGTTTGAATGTTTGTAGAGAATGCTTCTGGTAGTATGGTAGGCTTTTGTGACCGATGTGAGCGTCAGCTGTTCCCTATAGTGATTTTTTCACTACATGTAGGGTATGAGCCATCCTGAGGTCACTTTGCCTGATTATAGTTGTGATTTATTGTTTGTGATTTGTTGGAATTGTTTGTGTAGGATTTTAAGAGCCTATATCGGTTGGGATTTAGTTCAGCTCTTGCACAGCCATTTTAAGTAGTCAGTATTTGATGGGCCACCCTTTGTTCTTGATCACCTGACCGCACTTTGTCGGCAATGAATGAGACAGTCTGACAGGATGATCGTTGGTGACAACGCGGTTCCAAGCTGCAATGAGTGACTCAATCAGCTCACACTGTCGTCGAATGCCACTTGGATATTTCCAAGGCCACCTTGTGCCACAGGTTCGACTGGATTCAGATCTGGAGACTGGGCAGGCCAGTCCACTGACTTGATGTTGTTCCGCTGCTTCCAGCTGATCACCTGTCTGGAGCGATGGCAGGGTGCATTGTCATCTTGGAAAAGGAACTGGCCAGGAAACAGCTGGTGTGCTGATGGCACCATGCACTTTTGCATTAGGGTGATGTACTTGGCCCCACTGACCATTCCATCGACGATGTGAAGACATCCAACGCCACTGGCAGCCATGCAGCCCCAGATCATGACCTTCAAAGGATGCTTCACAGTGAGGTTGAGACACTCAGGCTTGAATTCCTCTCCAGGAAATCTCCTCACATAGGTGTGGGCCTGGTTACCCAACAGGCAGAAGGTGCTTTCATCGCTGAATAGCACCTTTCCCACATTTCAGTCAACCAAGTTGAGTGCTTTCTCACCCACACGATCCGGTTGCGCCTTTGTATGTCAGTCAGTCATCAGTGGCTTATTCCGTGCTTTGCAACCCCTGAGACCAAACTGCAGGCACTGGTGACGAACTGTTGATGAGCTGATACTGACCTCACTCGTCTGACCACTAGAAGTAGCTGAGGAGAGATCAACTTGCAATTGGTCAGTGAAATGCATCGTAGTGCGCGGTCCTGGCGTGACGTTGATGCACGTGGACTTGAACGAGGCTTGCCCACCACTGAACCCGTTTCTTCTTCTGTACAATCTTAACAGCAGCACTCTGACTGCAGCCAACTTTCCTGGCTGACGGCTTGAAAATCCTTCCTCATTCATAAAGGACGCATGAACACGCTCCTCCGTCAGGGTCCAAGTCTTCATGGTCTATCCAGAAAGCTATGAAATTCAAAAATTCTGTGCGTTTTTATAGCTGCACTGTTGGCTAGATATCTGCATTGTGAATGATTAGTGAAACCAGCCTCCTGATTGGTCAGAAATAACGTGTGCATATTGGATAATCTCGATCCAGTTTTGATGCAGGATCCACAAAAATCACAGTAGCTATCTCCCAGTGTCTGTAAAGTATTTAAATTGGAAGCAAGGAATGCAAAAGTCAATAGCCAAATGTATCCCTTTTAACGTGGTAGAAAGATGAATATGCTGGGCTAACGCAAAATTTAAACAAAAACGTTAGAAAGTACGAACAACGCAAAACTCACAAGTGATTCCAGACTTTTGCACACCACTGTACATTCTTCCGAACCATGCGCTGTTGGGCGACTGTCAGCTTTCCCCTATTATCTAGTTTAAAAGCTGCTCTCTCCCCTTTTTAAAGGTTAATGCCAGCAGCCTGGTTCCATCCCGGTTAAGGTGAAGCCCATCCCTTTGGAAGAGCCCCTCCTTCCCCCAGAATGTTCCCCAGTTCCTAACAAATCCAAAACCCTCATCTCTGCACCATTATCTCATCCACGCATTGAGACTCCAGAGCTCTGCCTGCCTTTTGGGTCCTGCGCGTGGAACGGGAAGCATGTCGGAGAATGCTACCCTGGAAGTTCTGGATTTCAACTTCATACCTAAAAGAGTAAATTAGACTTACCTGCTAATTGTTGTTCCTTAAGGAACTCTAGTCCAGTCCTGGAATCAGAGTTGTGAACCTCCTCCAGCAGCTTTGGAGACTGAAAGACATCGCTTTGCTGGCACCAGTATAAATAGGCAGGATCCGCCCTCTTTCACCAGTACCTATTGACAAAGCAAACTCAGCAGAGCAACAAATAAGCAGATAAGTTAAAATGATAGTTTAGATCATAACGGATAATCACAAGACCAAACTGTTTGTTTTTTTGGGTTTTTTTATTATATTCCATAAACCAGAAAAAAATTATATACACTGCTGTGGAAGGGCTCCCACCAAGACTCCACTGTGCAACCCCGAGAACCCCCCCCAAGCGCCACACTGCAATAACTGCTCCTTCCGGACTTCAGGCTGACCGACCCCCCGAAAACCAGGGTGGGATCCGGGACTGGACTAGAGTTCCTTAAGGAACAATTAGCAGGTAAGTCTAATTTACTCTTCTTTTTCGTCCCTCTACTCCAGTCCCGGAACCATAGAGGATGTAACAGAGTAGTACATATCAACAGGAGGGACCTGCAAGCCCAGCCTGAAGAACCGCTGAGCCAAAACGACCATCCTGTGCTGCCTACTCATCAAGCCGATAATGCTTTGCAAAAGAATGCAACGACGACCAAGTCGCCGCTTTACAAATGTCCTCAACCGGCACCAAACTGAACTCCGACCAAGACGCCGCCTGCGCCCTAGTCGAGTGTGCCCTAATGCCCGCCAGCACCACCTTACCCTTTAAGAGGTATGTCGACGCAATCGCTTCTTTCAACCAACGGGAGATAGACGCCTTCGCCGCCGCCTCCCCCTTCTGCGGCCCTCCAAAGGCCACAAATAACCTATCGGACCTGCGGAAGGATGCTGTCCTACGCAGGTACACCCGAAGCACACGGCGAACATCCAACCTGTGCAACCAGCCCCCTGACTCATCCTTCTGCCGCTCCGAGAACACAGGTAGCGACACCACCTGGTTCACATGAAAATTCGAAACCACTTTAGGCAGGAACGCCGGAACCGTACGCAACACGACCTTATGATCGAAAAAGGACAAATACGGCTCTTTACAGGACAACGCTTGCAACTCTGAAATCCTCCTCGCTGAACAAAATCGCCACTAGAAAAACAGTCTTCAAGGTCAGATCTTTCAAAGAAGCCTCGTCCAAAGGCTCAAAGGGGGCTCTGATCAAAGCCTCCAAAACGAGATTCAGATCCCACGGCAGCACCATACAGCACCTTGGGGGACGCATGAGCAACACCGCCCGTAAGAACCGACGAATGTCGCCGTGAGTCCCCAACACCTGACCTCCAACCTTACCGCGGTAACAGGAGATAGCCGCCAACTGCAAGCGCAAGGAACTAGCCGCCAGCCCCTTTTCCACACCATCCTGCAGAAAAGAAAGCACCTGAGAAACAGAGGCCCCCAATGGCCGCAGACTGCGCTCTGCACACCAAGCCTCAAAAATACGCCAAACCCGGATGTATGCCAGCGAAGTGGACTGCCTACGCGCTCTAAGCAAGGTTGCAATAACTGGCGCCGAATAACCCTTAGCCGTCATCCGCGCCCTCTCAAGAGCCAAGCCGTAAGCGAGAATAGACTCACCTGGGGCATGCGAAGAGGACCCTGACGCAAGAGATCCTCCCGCTGAGGCAGCCGCCATGGTCTGTCCGCCAGCAACCGCACCAAGTCTGCATACCAAGGTCTCCTGGGCCAGTTGGACGCTATCAGAACTACCAGGCCGCGATGGCGCTCTATCCACTGTAACACCCGTCCTGAGGGCCCACGGCGGAAACACAGAGAGGGCCCCCTTCCGGCCACACCTGGGCTAACGCATCGAGGCCCTCTGACATCCGTTCTCGCCGCCTGAAGAACCTCGCCACTTGAGCGGACTCAAAGCTCGCCATCAGATCCATGTGCGGAAGCCCCCCAACGCCGCGCTACCAATGCAAACACGTCCGGGTGAAGCCCCCACTCTCCCGGATCCACCCTGCGACGACTTAGGAAATCCACCTCGACATTGTCCACCCCGGCTACATGCTGCGCCGAGAGAGCCTGTAGATTCCGCTCGGCCCACCATAACAATTGAGCTGCCTCCGTTTCCAGCATTGGACTGCTGGTGCCGCCTTGCCGATTGATGTAAGCTACGGTCGTGGCATTGTCCGACAAAATCCGTACCGCCTCTCATCTCTAACCTGTTGATGGACCAACCGTTTTCCTCCGGAGACCAAGACCCCTGGGCAAACTCCCCCGCGTAATGCGCACCCCAGCCCAAGAGGCTCGCATCCATCGTGAGGAGTCTCCAGGAGGGGGGCTCGAGCGGCATGCCCGCCTCTAAAGTCCCCAGCCTCAACCACCAGCAAAGTTCGAGACGTACCTCCGGAGGACAAACCAGGCGCTGAGACAATGCATCCCGCTGATGAGACCAACGTCGGAGCAGTGCGCTCTGCAAAGGACGCATGTGCGCCCTGGCCCACAGCACCACCTCGATTGCTGCCGCCATCGTTCGAGCAATTGTAGATACTGCCACGCCGAGGGAGCTGGCCTGGACAAAAACAGAGTCACCCGACTCCGCAGCGCCTGCGCTCGCTGGACCAGGAGAAACACCGCAGCCTTCTGTTTCGAAGCGTGCCCCCAAATATTCCAGGGACTGCGAGGGAACCAAGCTGCTCTCCGCAAAGTGGACCACCCAGCCCAGGCTCTCCAACATCCGCACCACCCTGGCGGTGGCTGTGGTACTCTCCTCCCTGGACTTCGCGCGGATTAGCCAATCGTCCAAATACAGATGCACTAGCACTCCCTCCTTGCAGAGCGCCGCCGCAACCACCACCATAATCTTGGTGAACGTCTGAGGAGCTGTAGCGAGACCGAAAGGCAAAGCCTGAAACTGAAAATGCCCTATCGGCACCACAAAGCGCAGAAACGTTTGATGCTCCAGCCGCACTGGGAAATGCAGATATGCCTCCGTAAGATCTGACGACGTCAGAAATTCTCCCGCTCTGACCGCCGCAATCACTGACCGAAGCGTCTCCATATGGAAATGGGTGACCCGGAGACAGTGATTCACTCTTTTTAAGTCCAGAATCGGCCGATATGTGCCTTCCTTCTTTGGCACCACGAAATAAATGGAGTATTGACCGCAGCCACACTGATCCAGAGGGACGGGCACCACCGCCCTTGAGCTGCAGCAACCGCTGGAGCGTATCTGCGACCACCCACAACTTCAACGGTGCTTTGCACGGAGACTGAACAAAGGAATCTAACACGGGATGCTGAAGCTCGAGAGCATAACCCTCGCGAATGACCTCCAGAACCCACTGGTCTGACGTAATTTGGACCCAGGCAGGGTAAAAATCCCGCAAACGACCCCCCACGGGAACCCCTACCTGAGTCCACGTTGTTTCATTGTGACTTTTTAATGTTTGAGGAAGGGAACGGAGCAAACCCCCGACCTGCTCCTCGGAAGCCCCGGAAACCGAGTCCCCTCGTTGGAAACCGCACCCGCTGCGACTGGCCAAACCGAGAGGAACGAAACCTACGAAACTCCCTGGGGTTCCCACGGGACCCGGCCGCAGCCCGGCCTGGCCTAGGTTTATCCTCGGGCAGCCTACCCCCCTTCGACTCCCTGAGATCCTTAACCAATTTCTCTAAGTCCTCGCCAAACAACAACTTACCCCTAAAAGGTAGCTTGCTAAGGCGAGCCTTCGACGACCCGTCCGCCGACCAATTACGCAACCAGAGGTACCGGCGGGCCGCTACTACAGAGGCCATACTTTTCGCCAAGCCACGGATGAGATCATAATGAATGTCTGCTAAATACGCTGTTCCGGATTCCATCCGCGTCACCTCTTCCAATTGCCCATCAGAGAAATCTCCTTGCAACCACTGGGACCACCGCAAACAGGCTCTCGCCACCCATGCCCCCGCTATGGAAGCCTGCATCGAGAGGGCACTAACATCAAACACCTGCTTCAACAGGGTATCCAACTTTCTATCCTGCACATCTTTCAAAGCAGCCGCCCCCTCCACAGGAATAGTTGTCTTCTTAGTGACTGCCGAGACTGCCACATCTACCTTGGGGGAGCAAAACAGTTCCCTGTCCTGGTCAGCCAGTGGATAAAAGCGGGACAAGGCTCGGGAACCCCGGAGGGCTGACTCCGGCGAGTCCCATTCTTCCTGAATCATACTCCTAAAAACCCTATGTACTGGAAAAACGCTTTGGGACGTGCGGACCGCCTGCAAGAGAGGATCCTCCAAAATCTCCTCTGTAGCCGCCCCCCCAGAGGGCATGTTAAGCGTCTTGAGAGTCTCCGTAATCAAGGCTGGCAGCTCCTCGCGGTGAAAAACTGACGACCCTGCTCTGCGCGTCCGCATCAGGCAACTCTCCTTCCTCTAATTCACCTTCTGACAACTGCTCCAAAAGGGCGTCCACCTCGCCCAGTTCCTCCGCTAAATGAGGCGCGGGACTCACCTCCTGGGGGCCCCTAGGTCTCAGCCGCGGGTACATTCCCTGCCGAATCCTCCAAAGCCCCCTGCCGCTTGAGCCCTCGCGACCCTGGAGGTGGAACCAAGGCGGCCGGCTGTAGCAATGCGAACGCCTGCTGCATTAGGGAAAAGAAAGTAGGCGGAAGCTGCGGAGTAGGCTCCCCCAGGGAGCTCTCCCAAGCCGTAGAGGTCCCCTCCCCCGAGGAAAGGTCCGCTAACGGCTCTGCCGGACCCAGGGAGGGAGGCAGGAGATCCTCTCCACCCGAGGGAACTGCCCCCAGCCCTACCGAGGACTGCGCTGACTCCTTATCCATCGCCACAGCCTCCAGAGTGCACGGCCTACAGACCCCAGAGTCCTGCACCGCGCCTCGGTGCGTACCACACACCAAACACATACTAGGAGACCTGCAACCAATCTGTCACCCAGTGCTCCTAAGAGATGCCAGACAGCTACTGAGTCTGAGGCATTCTGATTTTTTTTTTTTTTTTTTATTACACACACACACACACACACACGCCTACTAAGACAGCAGCAGGTTCAGCAAGCTTGGCTAACCCAGTTTACTGAAAAAACAAAGCTTGTAGGAGCTTCCAGGCGCAAGAGCTCCCAGGAAACTAAACGGGGTTTTAAAATCGCTGCTGCCACTTTTCCCGCACGGCTACACGCGGCCGGCAAAACCAAACCCTGCTGCCGATGCTCCGAACCCCTGGGCCGTCTCCCCTTGCTAGGCCCAATGTCCGAGCTCCCAAAAATAATCAGCCTTCACTCACCTTACGCCGTGTGCCGGTGAGGGAAAAGCCAGCCACCGCGGAGCTCAGCCTTTCTCGCGGCTTCAGCTCCGACAGAGGAAACAACTGCCCGAGGCACCCCAGACCTCGCAGTGCCTTGTCCCAGCCTACCACCTGCTCCTCACCCTTAATTGCGGGTTCGGGAGCAGGGAGGCTAATCAAATTCACTTCCTTCATCCCCCAACTGCTCGTTAGCACAACGGGGAAGATGCAGTCGGGGGGGGGGGGAGGGAGCAAGAGGGGGGGGGGGGGGGGAGAGAGACTGAAAAGAAAAAGGGATAGAGCAGAGCCAGTAGCTGAACCCTCTACAGCACAGCAGGCTACCTGCAAAACAAAAAATCAAGACTGCAATCAAAGTTAGCAAAACAGCCTCTCCCCCATAACCTAACCTAAAGGAACCCAAATTAAGGAAAGCAAACTCTGCCTATTTGCCACTTTACAACTGTGCTGCTGCACACTGAGCCCAGTCCCAGAACCTCCTCAGCTGCTTGGAGACTGAAAGTACTGACGAAAGGGGGCGGATCCTGCCTATTTATACTGGTGCCAGCAAAGCTATGTCGTCTTTCAATCTACAAAGCTGCTGGAGGAGGTTCACAACTCTATGGTTCCGGGACTGGACTAGAGGGACGAAAAGGAAGCCAAAATTTAGCCTCCAGAACCTCCCTACCACATTTTCCTATGTCATCGGTACCGACATGTACCAAGACAGCAGATTCCTCCCCAGCACTAAGACCTTACCTAGGTGGCGTGTGAAGCCCGCTACCTTCGCACCAGGCAGGCATGTGACCAGGTGATCTTCACGTCCACCAGCCACCCAGCTATCTACATGCCTAATGAACGAATCACCAACTATAACGGCTGTCCTAACCCTTCCCTCATGGGCACATGGCCCTGGAGAAACTTCCTCGGTGCGAGAGGGTTTTACATCATCCGAAGGACAGGTCCTAGTTACAGGATCACTTCCTGCCACACCAGGGTGATGCTCTGTCACGTGACCTCTCTACTCCATGGCAACAGGGATGCTGCCAGACTGGAGGTGGGACTTCAGGACTATATCCCTGTAGTCCTCGTCTATGTACCTCTCTGTCTTTGTTTTCCAAGTCTGCTACTCTAGCCTCTAGAGAACGGACTTGTTCCCTGAGAGCAAAGAGCTCCTTGCACCTAGTGCACATGTAAGACCTCTCACCAACTGGGAGAAAAATCATACATGTGACACTCAATGCAAAAGACTGGAAAGCCCCCATCTCGCTGCTGGACTGCTGTCTGCATCTTAGTTTTAAGCTTGTGTTTAGATCTAAGTTCTTTTCTTACTAAGGGTTGCTACGGATATGTATACTAATAAAACTGTACCTAATACGTTTCATATACCTTGTTCACCTGAAGCTTAATCTGACTGTATTCTCGCCGCCATGTTTAAAGCCGCAGAACACCTTTTTTTAAATCTTTGAATCCCTAAATTGCACTATACTAAACACTATTCTACAAAAACTCCTCAATCATTTCTCCAGCAAGCCCCCTACTATGAGGCTCACACCTCCTTCAGCTGCCTTGGAGACTGAGCTTACTGGAGAAAGGAGGCGGTTCCTCCTCTATTTATCCTGGTGTCACCAAAGGGTGACATGCTCAGTCTCCAAGGCTGCGGGAGGTGGTGCTTATACCCCAGAGGTCCGGGACTAGACTAGAGGGACAATAAGGAACAAGGGCGGTTGCCCAGTAGGGCCATCAATTCACGCTAATACAGTTTAGCAAACTGCTAGAATACTTAAGGGTTGCATGTTATTTGCATATGCTAGGATAACAAAAATTGGTTTGAATTTCTAGTCTTGTTGCTTACCACTTATTTGAACCAAAAATTCTAGGAGCAATAGTGGGTACCAGGTAATCAGCCAGACACAGAAACATGATAAAACAAGAAACACCCGACAAAACAGATGGATCCAAATAGTACACCATCCTGCAGAAGGGAGAAAAAAAAAAGCCACAGATATTTTAATTAACTCAATCACCTTATAATTGCATTATTATAATATCTGAATTTTCTATTCCTTATTTACACAAACACACACCAACAAATGGGACAATTCTTAACCTGTTACAGAAAGTCAGTATCCATATTTGTAGTAGTAATTCAGAATCAGAAATTTGTTGTTGAATTATAAAAGTTATGTAAAAGGACTAACATGGTGGCTCACTGGCAGTGCAGAGGATAAAATGTGATTCTTTGATATGGACTTTGTTCGGCAATCTGCTGGAGGTTTGTGATGCTGCCAAGATTCCTTCCCTCCAAAGGCCGTGAATGATAAATTCAGGCACTGCTCAGTATCACCTGACACTTTGCATGAATGTTACTGCATTCCAGAGGAAACTAATCCTTAGTGGCTGGTCAGAACTCATGACAAAAATTGAATTACATTAATTTGGGAACAGGGGGGGTTTATTTTCAAAATAATTAAGGAAAAACTCCTTCCTTTACGGCTCTCTAGTCCAGTCCCGGAACCATGGAGTTTAGAACCTCCACCAGCAGCTTTGGAGACTGAAAGATGTCATCGCTTTGACGTCACTGGTATAAATTGGCAAGGACTGCCCCCTTCCACCAGTACTTTCAGTCTCCAAGCAGCTGGAGAGAGGTCTGAGCCTGGGACTGAGCTCAGTTAGCGCAAATAAGCAGAGCTTTTGAATTTTGTAACATTTAAATTTTACCTTGTACCTTTTATTTACCCTGGGTTTGTTTTTCTTTTCTAGCTGAAGTGCTGCTGCAGGAAGGGATCCTACTTGTTTTGGCTGGACTCTGTCTCCCCCTCCCTCCCCCCGGGTACTTACTCCCCATTGAGAAAACGAGCAGCAGGGCAGCCTGCGAGCTTTGTGGCCTCCCTGTTCCCGAACCCGCAAAAAGAAGGGTGAGGAACAGGTAGAAGTCAGCGGCAGCAGCAACGCGGCAAAAGACTCAGTCAGCTGTCCTTGATCACCGGAGCCGAAGCCGTGGCAAGGCTGAGCTCCGGCGGTGGTGCTCCCGCTCTTCTGAGGCGGTGAGTTGAATTTGGCTGTTGAGTGTTCGGTTCAGGGCAGGGCCGACGGGGAAATTAGGCCTCTCCCTCGGCCTGTGTAAGGGAGCTTGATCGGGCAGCGTGTCTCCGGGTGGGAAGCTCGATGCCGGCAGCCATTTTGTGAGCGGCAAATTTATTGCTTAAGTGTCTAGCATGCGGTTTCTGGCGATTCTCTCCCTTGTTTTGTGAATTTCTGCAGAGATTAGAACTAGGTAGCTCAACAGTAGGGTTGTAGTTAAAAAAAACAAAACAAAAAAAAAACAAAGTTTAAAACGTCAATGCAGTGTTAGGGGAACCTTTGCATTTGGTTTCAGATACACTATCTATGTTTGTTTTTTTGTAACGCAGGGATTGTGACTGAGTGTGAGAATCTGTGTTCCTTCTGGCAGAGAGGATGCCTGCCAAGCCACGCTACTTGGTGTGTGGCATTAGGTGTGGAGAAGTCGCTGGAAGAGTCCTCTCGGGAGCAAGGTGAGGGGGAAGTGGCCCCCAGTTTTGGCTCCTGCAGAACCGGTAGCATTCGGGGTAGTGGGAGTTGCTCCTGCCCAATCCGGGCAGTGGGAGCTGGAAAGCCCGCCCAACCGAGCCACTTAAAAGCCGCGCCCCCTCTGGGCGGGCCCGCGCCTGGCGTGGCCCTCTGGCGAGGCCATTTGGCACGACCTAATACACCGAAAGAGCAACAAAGGAGCAACACTAAGATCCGAAACCACCCCACAACCAACATAGGCTGGAGCTCCCCAGGAAAGGGTAAGAGCTCGCCAACACCGTATTCACCGCCGACGTCGATCTGCCCAACGAACTGGGAGCATTGGGCCACGTAAGTCACTCTCAATTGAGTTATTCTCAGCTAGCAACGCTACCTCCTTCAAACCGAAATAGACACTAACCACCTGGCTGGTCGAACCTGTGTGCATTAGCTTCACTCTTTAATAATAATTGATGCATATTTGAGTCTTAATCAGCTGATTACAACAGTCTCACCATCCGAAACTAGGCTTCTTTTCCTGCCTTCATAAAATATCAAGGCAAACGGTAGCAATTCGTTTTGGAACTATAAACCCAGGTCAGTGTTGATTCACACTGATGCTATTGTTACCTGCTATCGTTTATAGGCCATTTTGTTATTTACCCATGAGTGTTAAGATTGATACTATCAACCCAGGGCTATGTCATGTACGCTAGTTTACAACTGACACTGTTAATAATTGCTGCCACAAACTAACACTTAGAAGGATATATTGTTAAGTTTGATGCCACACACTAGATACTGTTGATACTTGCTGTTAATACTAGATGCTACTGATACGTACTGAGACTATCTAACACATAAGTAATATTATTGATACTTGCTGCTACAATCTAATCGCTTATAAGTAATACGGTCACTACCCACGATTGTTAAGAATACAAATCCGCAATTACAATCCGAACATCAGATACGAAAACTAAACTGTTCAGACCAAGAGGCACTTGCAGAACTACTAGAACAACTAAAAATGAAGGCCCAAATCTGGTACATAGTGATATACCTGCTCACACTAATTCCTGCTTATGCATTAAACCAAAACCTTTACCGACACCTCTCACATCTCTACACCCCATTCTACAACCTCTACACCATCCAAACACCACAACCACTATTACTCGCACCATACTACTTCACAGAAAAACCTGTGTCACACGCACACGTTCATAAACTCTCCGCAAGAAATTCGACTAAAAATCGGAGAAAGCACAAGCCAAATGTAACACAAACACGCCCACACAACCAGGCGAAATCAGAAACCACCACCAACCAGGCCACAACACCCACATACAAAAACTGCAAAATCATACTCATAAACGCCCGCTCAATCAGAAATAAAACCCACATAATCTACGACATCAGATGAAAAACCAGACATCCTATGTATAACCGAAACATGGGTCACGGAAACAGATTCAGCCATATTAAATCAGATCAGCAAACCTGGATATAACATCTATAACTGTCCCCGATCCCATAAAAAGGGTGGAGGTGTACTCATAATAGCAAAAGAGAACCTGAAACTCACCAGCACGTATCAGAACTCAAATCCAGACATAGACATACTCAAGATTGAAAACCCCGCTTTATCCATCTGCTTGATATACAGACCCCCCACACAGCAATATGAGATACTAGCATCAGCATTGGAAATAATTTCATCAACCCAACCTAGAAAATTCCAAATTGTGCTAGGAGACTTAAACTTAGCAACAACATCTGCCACAAATACAACCACCTTCCTGGAAGCCATGTCCCAACTAGGCTACCAGCAACAAATCACAGAACCCACCCATGAAAAAGGTCATACCCTAGACATGGTTTTTACACCCAAAAATGCTCAGGCCAAGGACGAGAAGCCCAAGATAGGGATCAACCCGCTACCCTGGTCAGACCACCACCAAATCAATATACAGTTAAACTTGCCGAACCTGTCTAAAGACACCAAAGCAAAAAGAACAGCACAACAACAACGACGGTTCAACAAACCAAACATGGAAGGTCTGATTGAGTCCATCAAATCACATATAGACCTCGACAAAACAAACCTCGATGACTTAGCAAATGAATGGGACACCGGAATCCGGACCATAGCAACTCTCAAAGTGACTCAGACGCCAAACGCATCGAAACATCAAAATGAACCTTGGTACACCAGAACGTTGACCAAAATGAAGAGAGAGCTCAGGAAGCATGAAAGAAAGTGGAGACACACCAAATCCACTGAACTCAGGACAGTGTACCTTAATCGCCTCGCAAACTACAAAGAGGAAATAAACACAGCAAAAAGGTTACATCATACCAACATACTGAACAAAGCCATTAACAAACCACGGGAGCTTTTCGCCCTAGTAAAATCACTTACAAAGACAGCCCTCCCTGAACCTCAGGATAGCTCAATACATCCACAAACACTAGCAGATCACTACGCGAGCAAACTGAATACTACCACCCCCACATTTGCCCTAGAAACCCCTCACCAACGAACAAAGATGAAGCAAGAATCTACATGGAGCAAATTCCGCAACATTGACAAACAAACCACCAACATCTTAACCTCCATAAACACCACCACCTCACCACTTGACCCCTGCCCAACTGCTTGGATCAAAGCGGCAAAAAATGAGATAAACCAGCAAATAGCCCACATTGTTAATCAATCACTAAGCCAAGGAGAAATGCCGGAGAAACTAAAACAATCTATAATAAGGCCGATCCTAAAGAATAATTCCCTCAACAAAGACGACCCATCATCATACCGCCCCATATCAAGCATCGCATTCCTGGCAAAAATCATAGAAAAGGCAGTACTCTTGCAACTTCAAGACCACCTCGACGAACAGGATGCCCTAGACAAACAACAATACGGATTCAGAAGAAACCATGGAGTGGAAACACTTCTAATAGCACTAATGAACAACCTACTCAAAGGACTAGAAGACACAAAGAAAATGTTCATACTCATTTTCATTGACATCTCCGCCGCCTTTGACACGGTACATCATGAGATACTCCTTAGTAAACTAGAATCCATAGGAGTTGAGGGAACCCCCCTCAAATGGTTCTCATCCTATATATCAAACAGAAGGCCTCAAGTACAATTTAATGGGGAAGAAGCTATTCCATTCACTCAAATGCAGGGCATACCACAGGGCTCAGCACTCTCAGCACTGCTGTTCAATATCTACATGCGACCCCTCTGTGACATCTTTAAAAAGCATAGCATCAACTACCACATCTATGCAGATATTATGCTCTACACGCAACTGGACGTCGCCGACCCCAAATACGCACAGCTCGAAAACTGCCTGAACGAGATGTTGCTATGGCTACAGAAAAATAACATGACGATAAACCACAAAAAAACGGAGGTAATGTACATGTCCAACAAACCCAACTTCAAGTCACCAGACTCAATCACCCTGTGCAATAACACATACAAAGCAAAAGAAGAAATCAAATATCTAGGTGTCACACTCGACTGCAACCTAAGAATGGAGAAACACCTGCGTAAAACAAACAAAGCCATCTTCTATAAACTTAGGGTGATACAACCTCTAAGGAAAATAATAGCACCAGGCGATTTCAGGTCAGTGGCTCAAGCACTAGTCATGCTGCACCTCGACTACTGTAATGCCATCCTCCAAGGTCTACCCAAAAAAATCACTGGGTATCCTTCAAATGGCCCAGAATGTCGCAGCTAGAATAATAATGGGAACAAGAGTAACTGACCACATCACCCCAATATAGATCGACCTTCATTGGCTCCCAGTTGCTGCTAGGGCACAGTACAAGATGATAGTAACAACGTTCAAGCTGATCAACGACATAGCCCCCTCGTTCCTGTCCTCTCTTATCAACACACAACCAGCAAATAGGAATAGAAGAACTAACAACTTGGGCACCCTACAGGTCCCTAACGCAATACGAACTGTGAAAAAAAGTACAAGTGGCAGAGCCTTCTCTTTCGCTGCACCCACTATATGGAATCAGCTCCCTGTTGACCTGCGGCTAACCCAGGACATGAAAAGTTTCAGGAAAGAGTTAAAAACCCACCTATTTAAATGCTATTACAACCAGCCATAAGTCACAGAATCCAGGAAAACGTAACAAAGTAAACTGATAAATACGTACATTGTAAATCCGCCTTGTGTAACCATGTATAGACAAGTATAATGTGATTTCCTCAATCTGTAAATATGTATTATATAAATGTAAATATGTTTACCCCCAAAACTTTAACCATGTGTGCCGTGACCCCCAAGTCATCTATGTATATACTCCCCCACCCTGTCCTGATCGACCTCCCCAAAAGAAGAATCAAACCGCTACTGATCACTGGAAGCAGCGGTATATAAATGTGTTCTAAATAAATAAATAAATAAAAAATAAATAAGACCATCCTCGGCTGAGGACCCTGAGCGGCAGCTGGCTCCGGGCCAGGGGCCTGACCTCCCCGGGATTCCACCGGATTTCTTTGCCCTTATGCAGCGGGCTTTGGCTTTGCTGCAGCAGTTGGCGGCTCCTCCTCAGGGTCCACGGGGGTGGAAGTGGACAAGGCCGCTGGATTGCCCGGAGGAGTCTGCTTCGGCCAAGAAGGGGAAGGTGCTAGTAGAAGACAGTCCTCCGTCTGGTTTGGATGAGGAGGCGGGGGACTTGGAGGCGGCCTCGGAAGAAGAGAGGGAGTTGCCGGACTCTGAGCAGCAGAGTAAAGTGGTCCGGGTGTTCCGGCGGGAAGAGCTCCCAGCTCTGATCTCAGAGACTTTGAAGACGCTAAATATGCCATCCGTGGAGCCTCTGCCAGAGGAAGCATTGGAGGATCCGTTATTGCAGGTGGTATGTCAGTCCCAAGAGGTCTTCCCAGTTCATAGGGTCTTTCGCAAGATGATTCAGGAAGAATGGGACTTGCTGGAGGCGGCCCTGCGAGGTTCGAGAGCTTTAGTTTGCCTCTATCCGCTTTCTGACCAGGACAGGGAGCTTTTTCGCTCGCCAAAGGTAGATGCGGTGGTATCAGCAGTCACTAAAAAGACTACGATCCCGGTTGAAGGTGCTGCGGCATTGAAGGATATGCAGAACAGAAAGTTGGATTTGTTACTGAAGCAGGTGTTCGATGTTTTGGCCCTTTCGTTGCAAGCCTCCATAGCAGGAGCGTGGGTGGCGAGAGGCTGTTTGCAATGGTCGCAGAGGTTGCAGGTGGAGCACGTAGACGAAGTAGCACGGCTGGAGTCGAGTACTGCTTATTTGGCAGACATTCATTATGACCTCATCCGGGGCCTGGCTAGGAGCATGGCATCTGTGATAGCAGCGCGATGATACTTTTGGTTGCGTAACTGGTCGGCGGACGCTTCGTCCAAGGCTCGCCTCAGCAAGCTTCCCTTTAGGGGAAGATTTAGAAAAGTTAGTCAAGGACCTGGGGGAGTCCAAGGGCGACCGTCTACCGGAGGATAAGCCAAAGCAGCCATGGGGGGCCTTGGCATCCCAGGGGGCCCCCAGAGAGTTTCGAAGGTTTTGGTCCTCTCGTTTTAGCCAGCCTCAGCGGGGGAGGTTTCTGGCGCGGGGCCAGGGCTTTCGAGGTTTCAGGGGGGCAGGCAGAGGCTTCGCGCCTTTCCAGTCCTCAAACACTAAGAAGTCCCAATGAGATGAGGCGGACTCAGGTGGCGGTAGTGCCCGTGGGAGGACAGTTGCGGGATTTCTACCCTGCCTGGGTCCAAATTACCTCAGACCAGTGGGTGTTGGAGGTCGTGCGAGAAGGTTATGCCCTAGAGCTCCATCGTCCCGTGTTTGATTCCTTTGTCTGGTCGCCTTGCCGGTCTCCTCACAAGGTGCAGGTGGTCTCAGAAACTTTGCAGCGGCTTCTGCAACTTGAGGCGATAGTGCCCGTCCCGTCGAATCAGTACGGGTGCGGTCGATACTCCATTTATTTTGTGGTACCAAAGAAAGAAGGCTCTTTTCGGCCAATTCTAGATTTAAAGCGGGTAAATCGGTGTCTCAGGATAACCCACTTCCGTATTGAAACATTA
The DNA here is from genome assembly GCA_033557465.1 of Ichthyophis bannanicus. NCBI lineage: Eukaryota > Metazoa > Chordata > Amphibia > Gymnophiona > Ichthyophiidae > Ichthyophis > Ichthyophis bannanicus. The sequence continues at coordinate 163,163,360 of CM066044.1, read as the reverse complement.
CGCTCGGTGATTGCGGCGGTTCGGGCAGGAGAATTCCTGACTTCGCTGGACCTCACGGAGGCGTACCTTCACATCCCTATTCGGCAGGAGCATCAGAGGTTTGAGGTTTGCGGTTCCCATGGGACATTTTCAGTTTCAAGCTATGCCTTTCGGTCTGGCGACAGCACAGCAAACGTTTACGAAGATCATGGTTGTCGTGGCGGCAGCTCTCTGCAAGGAGGGAGTGCTGGTGCATCCGTACTTGGACGACTGGTTGATTTGAGCAAAGTCTCGAGAGGAGAGTGCCTTGGCCACCGCTCGCGTAGTTCAATTTTTGGAGAGCCTTGGTTGGGTGATCAACTTTGCAGAGCCGGTTAGTGCCCTCGCAGTCCCTGGAGTACCTCGGGGCCCGTTTCGAGACAGTTCAGGCAGCGGTATTTCTCCCGGTCCTCCGAGCACAAAAGTTGCGAGCGCTCATGCGAGAATTTCTGTCACGGCTGGCGCCGACAGCGTGGCAATACTTGCAGGTGCTCGGGACGATGGCGGTCACAATCGAGGTGGTCCGTGGGCCAGGTTCCATATGCAGCCATTGCAGAGCTCCCTGCTCCGACGCTGGTCTCAGAGGGATGCGTTGTCCCAGCGGCTGGTTTGCCCTCAGGAGATACGTCGGGAGCTGCTCTAGTGGTTACGGATGGAATATTTGGAAGTGGGTGTTCCGCTGGAGCCTCCTTCCTGGAGGACTTCTGACGACAGATGCGAGTCTTCTAGGATGGGGAGCACATTGCGAGGGACACTTTGCCCAGGGGCAGTGGTCTCTGGAGGAGAAAGAGTGGGCCATCAACAGGTTGGAGATGAGAGCGGTGTTGTTGGGCCTACAACAGTTTCAGAACAGCCTGCGGCAGGAGGCGGTGTGTGTGTTATCGGACAATGCAACAACCGTAGCTTATATCAAATCGGCAAGGCGGCACGGGAAGTGTCGCTGGAAGAGGAAGCCAGTCTCCTGAGTCGGGCCAAAAGGAACCTGAAGGGTCTGTCGGTGCAACACGTGGCCAGAGTGGACAATATCGAAGCGGATTTCCTGAGTCGCCGCAGAGTGGATCCGGGAGAGTGGATGCTTCATCCAGACGTCTTTGTGCTCCTAGTTCAGCGTTGGGGAGTTCCTCTCATGGATCTGATGGCAACCTTCAAGTCAGCCCTGGTGGAGCGGTTTTTCATTAGACGAGAACGGATGTCAAAGGGTCTCGATGCGTTAGCCCAGAGGTGGCCGGAAGGGGGCCTTCTCTATGTCTTCCCACCTTGGGCTCTGGTAGGCCAGCGTATAGAAAGGCACAGGGGCCTAGTGGTCCTGATAGCGCCCGATTGGCCCCGAAGGCCGTGGTACGCAGACTTAGTGAGGCTGTTGGCGGACAGGCCATGGAGACTCCCGGGCCGGGAGGACGTGTTGCGGCAGGGGCCGTTACGCATGCCCCAGGTACATCCATTCTTGCTTACGGCATGGCTCTTGAAAGGGCGTGGCTGACGGCCAAGGGGTATTCCGCAGTGGTCGTTACTACTTTGCTGAAGGTGCGCAGACACTCTACTTTGTTGGCGTACATCCAGGTATGGCACATTTTTGAAGCCTGGTGTTCGGGGCAGAACCTGCAGCCGTTGCAGGCGTCGGTATCGCATATCCTTTCCTTCTTGCAGGATGGTGTGGGAAAGGGTCTCAGCCAGCTCCTTGCGGGTACAGTTAGCAGCGATTTCTTGTTATCACGGTAAGATACAAGGTCAGTTGTTGGGGGCGCACAGTGATGTCAGAAGGTTTCTACGAGTGGTCTTGCTCATGCGGCTGCTGAGGCGTAGGTCGGTTCCGGCGCGGGATCTGAACTTGGTGTTGGAGGCCCTGACTGGGGTGCCTTTTGAGCCGCTGCACAGGGCATCAATAAAGGATCTGACGTTGAAAACGGTTTCTAGTGGCTATTTGCTCCACGAGACGGATTTCTGAGTTGCAAGCGTTGTCCTGTAAGGAACCGTACTTATCCTTTTTTAATCATAAGGTGGTGTTGCGGACGGTGCCGGCGTTCTTGCCGAAGGTGGTTTCCATGTTTCATCTTAACCAGGTCGTGTCTTTGCCAGTGTTTTCCAAGGAACAGAAAGAAAATCGGGGGGGGGGGGGGGCAAGTTACACCGTCTAGATGTTTGTCGCACATTGAAGAGATACCTCTGCGAGACTGCTCCCTTCAGGAAGTCGGATCGGTTGTTTGTGACCTTTGGAGGTGCTCGGAAGGGGGAGGCATCGGCTAAGGTGTCCATTTCGTGGTGGTTGAAGGAGGCCATAGCGTTGGCATATGTTCTGAAAGGTAAAGCGATTCCGGAGGGTCTCCGTGCTCATTCGACTAGGGTGCAGGCAGCGTCTTGGGCGGAGTTTAGTTTGGTTCCTGAGGGGACATTTGTAGGGCGGCGACATGGTCGTCGTTACATTCTTTTGCTAAGCACTATAGGCTGGATGTGCAGGAAGCGGGAGATGGGCGTTTTGGCTCGGCTGGGCTTCAGGCTGGGCTGGCTGGTCCCTCCCGTTGAAATTCACTGCTCTGTTACATCCTCTATGGTTCCGGGACTGGACTAGAGGGCTGTAGGGAAAGGTGAAATTAGACTTACCTGCTAATTGTTGTTCCTTAAGGAACTCTAGTCCAGTCCCGGATCCCTCCCCAGATATTCAGAAGAGTTCAGCCTGAAGTTTAGGTGGGACGCTAGGTAGTCCGGGCCCCTGGGTAGTCTCTCAGTGGAGGCGTAGTGGGAGCCCTTTTCGCAGCACAACTTCCTTTGCTCGGTGGGTGGGGATCTCCTGATGCAGGTAGTACGGTTATTCTTTCCAAGAAAAAAAAAAAAAGGAGGCAATGTTGTGCCTGGTGTTTAGTTCCTTTTATTAATCGTTTAACTACGTATTTGTTGCTCTGCTGAGTCTGCTTTGTCAATAGGTACTGGTGGAAGGGGGCAGTCCTTGCCTATTTATACCAGTGACGTCAAAGCGATGACATCTTTCAGTCTCCAAAGCTGCTGGTGGCGGTTCTAAACTCTATGGTTCCGGGACTGGACTAGAGTTCCTTAAGGAACAACAATTAGCAGGTAAGTCTAATTTCACCTTGGTAGTTATGAATTTCAGCCCAAATAAGGCTAGCTCCGAACCGAGCTGGCAGTCCAAAGGACAAAAGAAAACTGCCAAGTAAGGGCGATACACAAAATTCAGTACTCCTGTTCTGAGGAGGACTGAAATGCCGGCATGTATTAGTGTGGCTTAGCAGGAGTTCTGATAAGGAATAGTAATGCAGCACCTCAATGATTAGATTAACATTGAGCAGGTCATAAGGGTATGTTTTAACTAAGTCTTAATATTTCAGAAAGGGAATCAGGCCAATAAAGAGGAAAGGGATTCCATGACTTAACAGTAAAAAGAACATTTTTTGACATTACAACAGCTTAAAAATGTACACAGCAAGACAAGGTAATTGAAGAATATTTCAATGAGAAGCACAGACCATGTTATGCAAAAATCAATACTGGCATGCATTTCAATAAACATGCAGAATTAAAAAAAAAAAAAAAGTCATTCTAACTACTTACAGAAAAACAGCAGAAATTATGCCTATGACAGCTGCTGGAAACCAAGGCTTCTCCCAACGAAGAACTCTGTCAGCTACTAAAATCACCTCACCCCATCCTTGCAAATGCTCCTCAAGGTTGGCAGTCTCTCCAGCCTGTATTGGAAAAGAACATAAGATATGCCATACTGGGTCAGACCAAGGTCCATCAAGCCCAGCCATCCTGTTTCCAACAGTGGCCAATCTAGGTCATAAGAACCTAGCAGTTTCCCCAAAAGATAGGTTCCAAAATACTTGTATTGGGTCAAGCATTGATATCCTGGGACCTGTTTAATAATGGTTTATGAACCTTTTCTCCAGGAACTTGTCCAAACCTTTTTTAAACCCAGCTACACTAACAGCATTTACTACATCCTCCGGTAACACATTCCAGAGTTTGATTACACGTTGAGTGAAAAGCATAGTTACTCCCCTTTTGCGATGTCAATGTGTTTCCCTCCCCCCCACTTTTGCCCCCTTACTATCTCTGATCCTATCCCTTTTGTCTTTTAAAGATTTTATGGCGTTCCTTTTCCTAGCTCTCTCTTTAATTTTTTTTTATGTATGTGAACTGCCCAGATGCTAATCGTTTATGGGTGGTATATAAAAGTTTTAAACAAACAAACATACATATAGGGAGATGATTAGCCAATATGGCACTCAAATGAACTCTAACAGAGTTAGACTTCAATCCCTCCCTCAAGAGGTGAAGGAAGTACTGGAGAACCCACCGAACCAGGCATGAGAAGAGGTTGATCTGGTGTTCCGAGCAACAGCTAGAAAAGCGTTTCCATTTAAAGGCGTAAACTTGCCTAGTGGAGTCCTTCGAGGCAAGGAGGATTTCTTAGACCTCCTCGGGAAGGGCCAAAGAGGCTAGAGAGGCTCTTCAGCCACCAGGCTGTGAGGGATAGGGAGGTTAGGTTCAGGTAGAGAACCCAACCCTCTTCCTGCGTTAGCAAGTCCCTGGCCGAGCCCAGGGGAAATGGAGCAGAAAGCAAGGCTGCCAAGGATTAACGATGCCCCATCCCATTGAACCTTGAATAGAGTCCTTGCAATGAGGGGAAAAGGAGAGAATGCATATAGGAGACTGGAGGACCAGTCCAGGAGAAATGCATTGGGGCCCTCCCTGTCTGGGTGAGGTACCAGGCCGCAGAAGCGAGGAAGCTGCATGTTCTGAGGGCTGGCGAAGAGGTCTATCGCTGGAGTGCCCCAGCAGAGAAACAGCCAGCCTGCCACTTTGAGATCCAGCCGCCACTTGTGGGGGCAAAGAATTCTGCTGAGTGTCCGCCAGACCATGAGGGACATCCTCCATCGGGTGGCAAAGGAGCACGACCCTTTGACCCCCTCTTTGTTGATGTAGAACATTGTTACACTGTTGTTGGTCTGTGCAAGAACCAACTTCCCACTGAGATCAAAAGCCCTCAGGGCCCACCAGATGACCCGGAGCTCAAGCAGGTTTATCTGCTGCTGAGCCTCTGTGGGTGACCATTGCTCCTGCGTGCAGAGGCCCGCAATGGGCTCCGCACCCTAACAGGGAAGCGTCTGTAGTCAGCACCACAGCATGCTGTGGGGTCTGAAAGGACGAGCCCTGCAGGAGGTTCTGCCACCAGTTCAGGGGATAAGCGGGGTCCCTGAGGTGTCCAAGGGACTGGCTTCACTGGGCACTGAGACACCATTGAGCTGTCTGCATATGCAGGTGAGAGTAGGGAACCACATGTATGGCCGAGGCCATGTGGCCTAGGAGACATAGCATGGACCAAGCGGTGACCTGGTGGGCGCTTTGGATGCAAGCCACCAGAGCTTGGAGGCGGGTGGAACGATCCACCGACAAGGCAGCCATGGCCTGCCGAGTATCGAGGCGTGTGCCCTGATGAACTTGAGAGCCTGCACTGGCTCGAGGTGAGACTTTGGGAAGCTGACCAAGAACCCCAAGAGGACAGTGAGCAACATCACTTGCCTGGCCTCCTCGGCAGCCCATAACGAGCCAGTTGTCGAGGTAGGGAAACACTGGCACGCCCTTGTGCTGCAGGTGAGCGGCAGCCACAATGAGACACTTCGTGAAGACCTGTGGTGCGGACACAAGGCCGAAGGGGAGCACTCTGTACTGGTAGTGCTCTCCCTGCACCCTGAAACGCAGGTACTGCCTGTGTTGGGGTGGATCAAGAAATGGGCATAAGCGTCCTTCAGATCCAAGGAGCATAGCCAGTCGCCCTACCGAAGGGCAGCAGCAGCACACCAAGAAAACATCTTGAACTCCCGCACCAGGAACTTGTTTAGCCTGTGGAGGTCAAGGATGGGCCGCAGGACACCCCCACCCCGGTCTTCTTTAGGATGAGGAAGTACCAGGAGTAAAAGCCCTGACCTTGCAGGTGGGAAGGGATGTTCGACTACCTGTTGGGCAAGGAGGGAGTGTAATTCCTGCTGCAGCAGAAGCTGGTGCACAAGGAGGCTCCGCCAGGGAGAAGGGTGGAGGGAGCCTGTCAAAATGGAGGCGATAGCCCTCCTGGACAACCTGGGGACCCAAGTGTCCGAGGTGATGGGCCCCCACGATGGGGCAAAACAGGACAGACGTCCCCCCACTGGCTGCTGCATTGCCGGAAGGCAAGGGGCCATACCACTTACGTCAAAACTCCTGAGTGGGTTGTGGGGGAGCTGGTGTTTGGGTCTTTGGTTTATGGTGCCCCTGTCCAGGGTTTCCCTGAGCCAGGGTAAATGGCGTGAGGGTAGCCAGGTATGGCGGATAACCACAATACTGGAGGCCTTTCCTGGGAAAAAACGGTTTCTTCTGAGGCAGCATCGAGGTCTTGCAGGAGACGGGCCCTGGTAAACTCAGTCTCTATCTCTGCAGCCTTCTCCATTTGTTTCCCCAAATAGTTGCTCACCAAGACAGGGCACATCTAGGAGTTTCTCCTGCACCCATTGCTCCTAATCTGAGGATTGGAACCATGCCTGGCAGTGAGCCCCAATGCCCGCAGCTGCCACCCAAGCTGACTCTCGAAGTCATCATAGGAGGCTCGAGATATGTACTTAGAACAGTCGGCCACAAATTTCAACAGAGTGCGGAACCTGTCCAGGGGCTCCCCTGCAAAGCCCATAGAAAAACCCAGAGTTCTTTCGCCAAGTCGCGTAGGAATATACCAGTATACAATTGGTAAGCCTGGATGCGACAGGAAAGCATGGAACCTTGATAGGCCTTGCAGCCCAGGGCATCAAGGGCTCTCAGCTCCCAGCCAGGTGGCATCGATGAGTGTGATTTCAGGCTCTTCTGTTTCCACATGGCTGATTCCACCACCATCAAGGTGTGTGTGGGAGCTGGGTTTTCCGGAAGCCTGGCCCACACTGCACCTTGTATATTGTGCCAAGGCACTTACTCACAATGGGATCCAAGGCTGGGACCTCCCACATGCAGAGCAGTAGCCGCTCTGTCTTCTGGCAAGTAAGCTTTGGCATGCAGGGAGTCTAACCTTGCCCCTATGAACTCCAGGTTCTGGGAGGGGAGCAAAGTGGACTTTGCGAAGTTTATGACGAAGCCTAGTTGTTGAAGGAGGAAGACAGTACAGAGGGTGGCTTGCCTGGCCTCCTGGAGAGTCTGACCCCTGATGAGCCAGTTGTCCAGGTAGGGGAAGACAAAAATAACTGTTTCTCAAGTAGGCCGCCACCACCGCCAGGCACTTTGTGAAGACCCGTGGGGCAGAGGTTAGGCCAAAGGGCAGTACTCGGTACTGAAAATGGTTTCCTCCTACCACGAACCTTAGGTATTTTCTGTGGTCTGGATGAATGAGGATGTGAGTGTACGCATCCTTCAGATTTAAGGAGCATAGACAATCTCCCTGCTGGAGGTAGGGCAGCAGTGTTCCAAGAGTAAGCATCTTGAACTTTTCCTTTTCCAAGAACTTGTTGAGATTTCTCAAGTCCAGAATGGGCCAGAGACCTCCAATTCTCTTTGGCACAAGAAAGTACCTGGAGTAGAAACCCTGCCCCAGCAGGTGGGGAGGTACAGGCTCCACCGCCCTGTCTTGAAGAAGACTGCAGTTCCTGGAGAAGGAGTTCCTGATGCAGAATAGGCCTTGGAGGCTCCCCTGGAAAGTAGGAGGGTGGTACCTGATTGAAATGGAGCAGATAGCCCTTCTGGCTATACTCAGTACCCAAGCATCTCCTGTGATGAGCAGCCACTGGTGGGCAAACAGGGCCAACCGACCTCCTGTGCTGAAATGGGCCAGCAGAGGGGGAGAGGCTATGCAGTGGGAGTCAAAAACCCCCTCCCTGCTGAGTAGGAGCAGGAGATGGAGGCTTTCTGCCTACAGGGCCCATGTCCCTGCCCCTTGGCCTGCTGACCCTGCTGGGGAGGCCTGATAGTGAGGGAAAGGTTTGTAGGCAGACTTCTTCCTCGGGTAACAGGCCGTTTTCCCCGAGCCCTTCTTATGAGAAGGGGCAGAGGTTTTCCTGGACAGCCTCGTCCGAGTCTCGAGCTCAGCGGCCTTTTTGGCCATGGGCTTGCCGAAGAGGTTTTCACCCCGGCATGGGACATCGACCAACTTGTCCTGTACCCATGGCTCGAGGTCAGCCGGCCACCGCTACTAGGACTGAAGCCTCGAAGCAATTGTAGGCCGCCCAAGAGATAAACTTGGAGCATTCCCGGATTCCCCGAGGACAAGGACTTGAACCTCTGCAAAAGGTTCCCCGGAGAGGCCAGCAGAGAACCCAGCTATTTCTTTAGCCAGGTTCTGCAAGTACATGCCCATGTACAGCTGGTAGGACTGGACACAGCAAGCAAGCATCAAGCCCTGGAAGCACTTTCTGCCGACAGCATCTAGGCTTTGGGCCTTCCTACCGGGGGACACCGCGGAGTGCATCTTCTGGCTCTTCAGACGATGCATGGCCGATTCCACAACCATAGAATGGTGCAGCAGCTGCGCCTTCTGGAACCCAGGGCTCTTTCAGACTTGATACAATCGATCCACTTACTCAAAACCGGCACCAAGGCCGGTGCCTCCCACATTCGGAAGAGGAGCCGTTCCAGCATCGGAGGAACCGGCACAGTAAAGGCCTCCCTTGGGGGAGAGTCATACTGGAGGGCATCGAGCTCTTCGGCTTGAGGCTCCGCCTCAGGATCTGCAGGAACATTCAAAGACTTGGCCGTGTCCCTGACATACTCCGAGAACCGGGTGTCCTCCGGTGGGGACCTACTCCGGGGCTCGGACTGCGGTGAGTCTGAAGGGACACACCGAGTCCGAAAGGTATCGGGGGACTCCTCATCCTCCATCTCCCACACAGACTCATCCAAGGAAGAGTCGAGGGGCTGTGGTAACACCCGCCCCGACGCTGGGGCCATCGACGTCAACACCCTCGGTCCCGAACGGGAGGTCAAAGGAGACCATGACCGAGTCCAGACTCGGGCCTTCATGGCTTTGAGAACCGGCTCGGTCTCTGGGGTCGACTTAGACATCCCAGTGGTCGGGGCAGATGCACCAGTCAGGCTGGCCATCAGCACCCACTGCTGATCCATGAAGGCAGACAGACAGACAATCTGCACTCCAAGGCTGTCAGCCTGAGTCCAAGCTCAGGAGACTCAGCAGCCACCGACTTGGGCCCCGGCAGCGCCGGGCTCGACGTCAGCTCCCTGGGAGGAGAGTCCGAGAACAACAGGACTTACGTGCTCAACGGACTCCAGCTCTATACAAGACACCTTGGACAGCTTCTCCAGCTCCACAGGCCCGGGGCAGCGGTCAAGTGTCCAAGACCTGGCCCTCGAGGAACCAGGGGTATCCTCCGACACCACCCTCACAAGCTCTCTTCCTCTTATGCTCCCGACTGGGGGACCCCCTTTCTGAGGAACCCCGAAGCGCGGGGTCAGACTCCCGAGACGTTGAGGCCTCTGAGGAGGTCCGGGCTCGGCCAGAGGCAGAGTCAGAAAAAATTCTCTCCTTCTGATGTTGCCAGCTTCTGAGTGCCTTAGTGGACATCTTTCCACACAGGACATAGACCTTGAGATCATGGTCTGGCCCGAGGCAACGCAGGCAGCAGTCATGTGTGTCGGTAAGAGACATGAGTGTCTTACAACCATCACACTTTTTAAAACTACTGGAGGCCATCGGGGAAAAAAGGGCCCCCCGCGAGATCAAAAGACCAGTCCTCCAGGGAAAAAGAAAGAGCGCAAATGCGTGCCATGAAGGGCAAAAAAAACGAGAAATGGAGATCGGGTCGATACCGGCGTACCGAACCCAGGCAGGAAGGGGAACCAGCATTGAACCGGACAAAAAGAGCGAAAATCGCAGGAAAAAAAAGAATTCAAACTTTTCTGGGTGACACGGACTCACGTCCGTTGGACTCCACAGAAAAAAAAAAAAAGACTGAGCAAGATGGCACCTTTGGGCGGGAAGGGGACCACGCATAAGTGGGTGTATTCCCAAAGGCTTTCTTAGAAAGCTGGGGAAATGCTCCGCATGGGGGCTCCATCAACGTCAATGTCACCGATATGTGAGGACTGACTTCCTGCTTGGTCCTGGAGAAAATGTAGGGACACCTACTGAGATGCTGTGAGCCTTCTTTCCCTTTTAACAGCTGTTTTAAAATCGAGTGACTTATAGCAAGATTAGAACAAGGAGTATTTTACTAAACATTTTAATACGCGTTCATAAAATTAATGAGCACCAAGTGTCCACAGCCTCTTTATTTCTATGGGTGCAACAGCATTTAGCATGTGTTAACCTTTAGTAAACATGCCCCTAAGCATGAAGATATATGAATAAGGTCAAATAAGTTAAAGATATTTTAAGATGGGGGTGCTCCTTTTGTCAAATAGCGCATGAGTAACTACACTGAATAAGTCAAACAGGTTTTGTTGTTTTTTAAACTATATTGAAGTATCTCCCGTTGTTAAAAATGGAAATATCATTTCAGCGTATGATTATACTGTAGCGGCAGAGCGCCACCAAACCAATGACACCAGGAGTCTTTATCAAGGTTCAAGCCAATTTATTGTGCACAAGGCAGTCTAAAAGTGACAAAGCCCCTCTTTAGCGGAAACATGTTCATTTTATACAGTTTAAACATTTCGATACATGAAAACATTCTATTGATCTCATGCTAATTTCTACAAACTTTCTATTGGTCTGACATTTCCTGGAATTTGACTAATCAGGATCTATGCCCTTTGCTCTGCTTTCTCCAGCTAGCTGAACAATGGTTTGGTTCAAACCTGGTTACTTTTCTTCATCAAGGTCATATCTAGCTCCTAAAATGTGTAAGTAACAATTCTTGAGTAATGATTTAATATACAGGCATTGTATTCACTTTGTGCAAACTTTGCAATAGCAGCATTTCATTCTAAAGCAGCATTTAATTCTGTCTTAATTTTATGTCTCAGCACTACTGAAATCCAGGCTTGTTTCTTAGGCCTGTCATTTTTCAGGTTCAGGCTTATGGCCTAGTCCAGGGGTCTCAAACACGCGGCCCGCGAGAGAAGGTTGTGCGGCCCGCGACGGAGGGAAATAAAAAAAGCCTTGCTTCTGCCGTTGCCGCCGTGGCAGCGGCAGAATCGACTGTCAATTTTTTTTTTTAAAACGGGCTTCTGCTGCTCAAGCAGCAAAATCAGCTGTGCTGCGTTACCTTCCTCTCTGCCCAGAGATCCTTCATTGTGCTCCATCAGCGTGTGCTTTTCAAGCCGCGAAGAGAGTATTCCCCTCTCGCGAGGCTTGACAAGTGAATAGGCTTAAGCCGCGCGAGAGGGAAATACTCTCTTCGCGGCTTAAGAAGCACACGCTGATGAAGCACAATGAGGGATCTCCGGGCAGAGAGGAAGGGGCCGCGGGACAGCTGATTTTTCTGCTGCAGCAGCAGCAGCAGAAGAAGCCAGGTGTTTTTTTATTTACCGGGGGGGGGGGGGGGTAGGACTGGAAATGGGCTATTGGCAGGGGGGGGGGTGTAGGACTTGAAATGGGCTATTGGCAGGGGGGGGGTAGGACAGGAAATGGGCTATTGGCAGGGGGGGGGGTAGGACTGGAAATGGGCTATTGGCAGGCGGGGGGGTAGGACTGGAAATGGGCTATTGGCAGGGGGGGGGGTGTAGGACTGGAAATGTGCTAAAGGCAGGGGGGGTTAGGACTGGAAAAGGGCTATTGGCAGGGGGGGGGTAGGACTGGAAATGGGCTATTGGCAGGGGGGGGTAGGACTGGAAATGGGCTATTGGCAGGGGGGGGGGGGTTAGGACTGGAAATGGGGCTATTGGCAGGGGGGGGTTAGGACTGGAAATGGGCTATTGGCAGGGGGGGGGGTAGGACTGGAAATGGCTATTGGCAAGGGGGGGGGGGTAGGACTGGAAATGGGCTAGTGGCAGGGGGGTTATGACTGGAAATGGGCTATTGGCAGGGGGGGTTGTGACGGGGAATGGGATGTTGGCGGGGGGGGGGTTATGACTGGAAATGGGCTATTGGCAGGGGGGGTATGACTGGTAATGGGCTATGGTGGGGTCAAGGACTGAAAATGGGGAGATGGGGGTTACGACTGGAAGTGGGCTGATTGGAAGGGGGGCTTGAACTGCAAATGGCTGATGGGGAGGGGGCTTGGAATGGAAATGGGCTGTGAGGGGAGGGAGCTAGGATTGGAAATGGGCTGATGTTGGGGGAGGATTAGAATGGGATGGAGCTGGGAAAGTGAAATGGAGAGGGGAAAAATTTTGTCTGGGAGAGAAGACAAATCTACAATTGGCCAGGTATTGGGAGAGTAAGTGGGGATTGAGGATGGAGGGGTAAAATTTGAGTGGATGAAATAGGAATGAGGAAAGAGAAAAAGGAGAAAGATTAGTATGTTAAAGCAGATGTAGAGAGAGAATGGAAAAAAAACTAGGAGAGAAGAAAGGGCAAATGGACAGCAGACGATGGAGAGTTAGCAGAGACATGAAGAAACCAGAAGAAAGTGGCTGGAACAATTGCAACTGAAAAAAAATGCACAAAAGGTAGAAAAATATCTCTTTATTTTGAATTTATTAACTGGAATATGTCAGCTTTGGGAAATGTGCATCATTAATGTTTGCGCTTTGTTTAGTACAAGAGGAAATTAATTTATAGTTTTATTTCTACAGTGTTGTTGTACATTCCAAGTTTGGCTTTTGGGGTTCCCAGTTTAATTATTGTCTTCCTGTTTCTAAATCTTTTAGTCTTTCTTTATCCATGCACTCATTAAAGAGGCATGTTTACTAAAAGTTAGTGCATGGTAACATTATGCAAATATTTATGCAAATGAGGCCCCGCGTCTTATGCTGCCCCCGGGTTACTTTACAAGTCCTCATTCGGCCCTCAAAGCAATTTGAGTTTGAGACCCCTGGCCTAGTCTATAGATCTTGGCTACCACAATACAACAGACACAAAAGCCATCAGAAAGAATTGTAAGATTTACTCGCATTCAAGGTGCAACATCAGCGACGTAATAAAGAGAGCGTTAGTTAGTGTACGCCCTCGAGTCAATGCTGACTCCTGGAGCCCCTGCGTTTCTTGGCAAGGTGTGACCTTAAGTAGACTGCCAGTGCCAGGTCTTCTTTCCAAGCAGCCCCTGGCATTCCGAGGTAGTCTCCAGTTGCTCAGGAAGCTTGCACATGGAGCGGCGGCTTCTCGACAGAGCCGGCAAGCGGGTAGAGTACGGTATCTATGCGTGTAGTGGGCGCATAAAACACATTTACTACTACTCGCTTGCCCTATATCTCCACCACTCACATCCTTGTTAGTCGACAGCGGCCGTTAACGAGGAAGAATCCATACGTATGACATGTGATGAGGCATACAGAATAACCTTGTTGAAATATGAAAACTATTAAATACACTTAATTAACATGCCTACACTTGGCTGTAGGAAGCAGAAATTACCAAACGGGCTTATCTCCATATTAGGATTTTGTTTCACTGGAAAGCAGGTTTTCCTTCTGAAAAGCTTTACAAGTTGCAACGCAGAATTTTTATACACCAGTATCAGCTCCTCAGCAAAGATCCACTATAGCAAACCAAATGTAACCGCTGCCCCCCAAACTAGCGTAATAGTAAAAACTACATTCATCAGTTTCGTATTCTAGGTTGACACAGCATCCTCAGCAGCAGTTTAAGATACTACGCATTTCAAAACAAGAACAGTCCTATCTCTGGTATGTTCAATCCTACGAACAGCAGCATTTTAACATAAACAAGATAATGCAACGCCCTTCGCCGGTGCGCTATCAGGATGGCGGAGGGCAAACACTTAACGCCCACTACTGCCTACAAGAAGGGAGCACCGCCACAACTCCCCACCCGGGCCAGCCAGGAAACTTCCCAGCATTATTTCTCTGGAAAGGCCTTTCTAGCGCCTACCAGTAAATTTGTGCTTTTGTTATCCACGTCCGCCATCACGATCACTAGCACCGCACCATCAGCTGCTTCCGAATCCGAAACGAACGCTTTGCGCTCACGCTTTATAAAGAAAAATAACTCTCCCAGAGGCCCTCGCGGCGCCACAACCTCCTCCCTACTGGCCGCCGGTTCGGCTGCAAGCCGCGCATCTGGATACTGATTGGTCAGATCAAGTATTTGCGACGGCCAATCCGAGAGCCAGGAGCCCCCCCCCCCCTGCAGTAAAAAAAAACATCAGGAAGTTTACATTTAAAATGCAGGATAATAAGATACATTAACTGCCAGTAGCGGTTCTGTGCAAGCGCACGCAGAGGGGCGATCAAGCTCTTACTACCGTTTAGTTTTTGTTGATACACAAATTCACTGTATCTGCTTATAACTTGCTTTGAGCTGTTGGAAAAGCAGGAGCTAGCGAGTTAAATAAACAAACACTGTTTGTCCTCAGAGCCACTTGGCTCTGCTCTTTTAGCGTCTATTCTTTTGTCGTCCTCTGCAAGAACACCCTTTATTTCCAGCTGCCCAGCCTCAAAGGCTTTCCCTTTTTCCCTTGATTTAGTATGTCCCCAGTTGCCAAAAGTGCTGGATTGCTTTCTCCCCTCCCCTCTTTTTTTTTTTTGTTTTACCTGCACTATATCTCAGGGCTGCCCAGTAACCCGGCGACTCTAACTCTGCAGTTAGATAGACCATGGATGTCGTGCTCCCTTTGCCTTCTTAACACCATCACCGCAACTGTGAATCCTCTGTGATAGGCGACGGCCTATGATCCATGCTAATTGAACTAAGCAGACAGGCCTAAGCAGCTTGACCTGTAACTGAAGCCTGTAGTTAGGCCCAGAGGAATGAAAACCCCCCTGAATGATGACACCATAGAATTGAAACTTAACTCAGCTTAACTGAACATAGCTAAGCAGAAACGAAACACTTAGAAAAGACAGAAAACAGCTCTAATTGGTACTGATAAGAGCGCACAGCTTCTATAGAATTAATTAACTCTGCAAAAAGCAAGGTTACGGTGCCCTGCTTCCCAGATGTTTTAACAAGCTAAGCGACCTTGGAGGAGAGATGTAACAAGTTAGAGACACTGACCATTGTAATTGGGACTAGAAGGGGGGGCAACCAGGTGCTGAGCCCAGACCAGGGTCCCGATTGGGTAGCCATATCAGTACCGGGACCAATAGATGGGTGAGAGGGGTTACTGGGACCAATGAAAAGTTTGCCTATGTCTAGAATGGAGAAGAACGCTATAAAAGTTGTTGTTTTGCTAGAAACCATTGCTCAGCCATTTTGAAATTGCTTATTGCTTGAGCCATGTGCACATTAAACTGGCTTGGATCCTTGAAAAGACTCCTGGTTTTATTTATTGCATGCTTATCTGCTGCTACACCTCCCTCTCCATTCCTGTGAGATAAGCCTGCATCTCCTGGCCTACGCCCTCACTGGATGGAATTCCAGAGCAGAGGGTAAGGTCTCCTTATGCTGTCCATCTCCCTTACTACTCTCCATTGTTTTGCTGCCCAGCTCAGGCCGCCGCCACCCCTCCCTCCCTTCAAAGACTTCTGCAGCAGTGCAAAACTTTAAAATAAATTACAAACCCAGCACAGCAGGAGACGAGCAAGGAGACACAAACAGATCTCACTGTTCCCCTCCCCAACCAATCAACAAGCACAGAATTTGAAAAACCTGTCCCCGTGTGCCTCCCCTGACTTATCCCACCCCCATGCAGAAGGCCTACCTCATGCTGATTCCTAGGAAAAGGGGGGGGAGGGGTCCCAGACCCCTGCAGCTGTAGTGGTATTCAGCTAGTGCATGTGAACCAGCTCCGGCCATGGACCACATTAGGCCAAAAACAGGCACTCAATACCATCAAATCACTGGTGGATGGGTGGGTGGCTTAGGCTGCTAGGCCACCAAGAGCACAAGCAACACAAACACATGCCACACTGCTTGGCTTCTTCAGTGGCGAGATTCATCCGAACCAGTTCTGTTGTTGTTAAGTGTAGTCGAGTCAGAGTCGACTCATTGCAACCCTCTGGATAGCTATCCTAAATTGTGTTCGGTCTTCAGTCAGGCAGCTCATTGTTGACAGACTGGTACCTGTAGCTGCTGTTATTGTATCAATCCATCTCATTGCTGGCCTTCCTCTTTTGCACTGACCTTCCATCTTGCCAAGCATAATGTCTTTCTCTAATGATCTCTCTCTTCACATGATGTGTCCAAAGTATGAAAGTCAAAGTCTTGTCATCTGAGCTTCTAAAGAAAGCTTAGGTTTGATCTCCTCTAGTACCGACTGGTTTGTTCTTCGGGCAGTCCATGGTAGACACAGTATTCGCCGCCAGCACCATAATTCAAAGACAAACTTTCTTCCTATCTGTCTTTTTCACTTTCCAACTTTCACATCCATATGATGTTATTGAAAATACCATGGCTTGAACAAGTCAAATCTTTGTATGGAAAGAAACCTCTCTGCTCCTGAGAATCTTGTCTAGGTCTTTCATAGCCATTCTGCCAAGAGCAATGCATCACCTGATTTCTTGACTGGTTGTTGCTTCTTTATTGATAGTTGATCCAAGTAGGTTAAAGTTGTTCACAATTTCAATTTCTTCTCCTTCAACGATGAACCTGATGATTATGCCAGTTGTCACGATCTTTGTCTTCTTTACATTTATTTATTTATTTATTTATTAGACACTTGTATACCGCTACTTCCTACGATCAGCAGCGGTTAACTTTACAGATCAGGTTGCACTGTGCAGTACAGTAATTTGTATGATTTACATTTTGATTGGTTATAGATTTGATTTGAAACAACACAGGGTCATTTGATTAATTGTATGCAGGTTTGCTTACCTATATACATATACATTAGGATGCATGGGTGGGAGGGTGCTACATATATACAAATATACAATATGACAGATCAATTGGAGATGTCCTTGTCAAAGTGTCATTAAGGTGAAGGCCCATTTTGAGACTATGATTATGAGAAGCAAATGTTTCAGATAGATCAAATCCCACCATCAGCCCTCTCCTGATTGTTGAGTTTAACAATCAGGCAGGGAGGGGAGGAGGAGGTGATTGATGTTTCTCCCCTTGCAGTGGCCCTGCTCTTCAGCCTCCTTAGTTCTATTACTGTGGTAGGCGAAGGCCTGTGATCCATGGTGTCTGAAGTAAGCAGACAGGCCTGAGCAGCTTGACCTGTAACTGAAGCCTGTAGTTAGGCCCAGAGGAATGAAAACCCCCCTGAATGATGACACCATAGAATTGAAACTTAACTCAGCTTAACTGAACATAGCTAAGCAGAAACGAAACTTAGAAAAGACAGAAAACAGCTCTAATTGGTACTGATAAGAGAGCACAGCTTCTATGGAATTAATTAATTCTGCAAAAAGCAAGGTTACAGTGCCCTGCTTCCCATATGTTTTAACTAGCTGAGCGACCTTGGAGGAGAGATGTAACTGTAGCAGCAAAGCGCAGACAAACCAATGATAGCAGGAGTCTGTTCAGAAGGTCCAAATCATTTATTTGTGCACAAGTCTCGAACCAATCAATTTCAAAATGGCTGAGCAAAGTTTTCAAGCATTACAACAACTTTTATAGACTTCTGTTCCATTCTAGGTATAGAAAAACATTTCATTGGTCCCGGTAATCTCCCGTACCTCTTCTATTGGTCCCGGTACTGATAAGTTTATCCAGTTATGTCCCTCCAGTGGGCATGACACCTGCATACCCCCCTTCTAGTCCCAATTACAATGGTCAGTTCATCAACTTGTTACTTTCACACTCTCAAGGTTAAAGAACCAATTTGTACGTGCAGAGGAGCTGGGCTCTGCAACTCATCTGTCAGCACTCCTAATTATTTCTTTGCAGATGTACTTTTTCTTATCAGTAACTTTTAAACATGTTTTTTTGTATTTTTCCATCTTTCAATACTACAGTTCTGCTTACCTAAGCTAATTCAATACTTCTACTGAGTTCTATCTTACAATAGCAGCATATTGGGGGATGTGCAATCCTATATGCCTCTCCACAGGCCTCATTTACAGGTCAAGCTAGCCATGCTGGCCTGCTCATGTTCTGACACTGTGGGTCACAGGCCTGCACCTGCCACATAACAAGTTAGAGACACTGACCATTGTAATTGGGACTAGAGGGGGGGTGAGCAGGTGCTGAGCCGAGCCCAGCCCAGCCCAGCCCAGAGTCCCGATTGGGTAGCCATATCAGTACCGGGACCAATAGATGGGTGAGAGGGGTTACTGGGACCAATGAAAAGTTTGCCTATGTCTAGAATGGAGAAGAACGGTATAAAAGTTGTTGTTTTGCTAGAAATCATTGCTCAGCCATTTTGAAATTGACTTTGCTTGAGCCTGTGCACATTAAACTGGCTTGGATCCTTGAAAAGACTCCTGGTTTTATTTATTGCATGCTTATCTGCTGCTACATCACCACTGAGAGCAGCTCCTCCATCCATCACAGCCTCACCTTTGTCACTTTTTACTGTAGTTGCACCCACCCCTTTTAAAGTAAATAATAACAACATGCTTCTACTATTCAAAATAAAAAAAGTGAGCAGAAATTACATGCTCAGCCCACTATTGTCTAGTCTCCCACCTTCTCTTCTTATCCAGACATGTTGAATATACTTTTTACATACACTATCTTCACAGCACAAGCTATTGTTAATCCAGTCCAATCTGGCTTTTTATACACTTGTTTCATTACAATAGTCTTTTTGCCAGAGCTCCTAATGACTTCTGCATAGGCAAGTGAAAAAGGTCATGCACACTCCTTAGCTCCAGCAGGCTCTACCCGACCTTCCAGACCTTTTATCACCACCTACTCTCACACATAATAGAGGACCATAATCAAAGCAATTTAGCTTTATTAGCAAGATCAGCCAACCTGCACCGATCGCACTAGTCAACGGCACTATCCAGCCAAAACTACAGAATAGCCCCAGAAATCATAGAAAGGATGCCCAGTTAAAACCAGGGCAGGCCCACTCACTATCTGGTCAGCAGCAATATTCAACTGCTAACTCAATAAAGTTAAGACACATCCATGACTAGCCTAATTTTATCCAGTTTTTGCTATCCAATTAGTGGCTTTTAATAGAGACCACTTTGTCCATTAAAACTGGACAGGCAGACTCAGACAAGTTTTAGCACAGAACATGCAGTTTTGCTGAAAGTGGTGACAGTCAGGGACTTTAAACACCACCTCTGAATATCAGCTCCAGTATTCACACAAGAGAACGGCTGTTTTCTGCAAAATTTCACACAGAGCCAAATAATTACCTGGTTATCCTAAACAATAGAAAAAAATCTGCAGCATTAGGCATGTAGATAGCTGGGTGTCTGGTGGAGGGGAGGAGCACCTGGTAACATGCCTGCCTAGTGCAAAGGTAGCAGACCTCATGCACCACCTTAGATAGTGCTGGGGAGGAATCTGCTGTCTTGGTACATATGTCAGTACCAATGACATAGGAAAATGTGGTAGGGAGGTTCTGGAGGCTAAATTTAGGCTTTTAGGTAGGAAGTTGAAATCCAGAACTTCCAGGGTAGCGTTCTCCAAAATGCTTCCCATTCCACATGCAGGACCCAAAAGGCAGGCAGAGCTCTGGAGTCTCAATGCATAGAAGAGACAATGGTGCAGAGATGAGGGTTTTGTATTTGTTAGGAACTGGGGAACATTCTGGGGAAAGGAGGGGCTCTTCCAAAGAGATGGGCTTCACCTTAACCGGGAGGGAACAAGGCTGTTGGCATTAACCTTTAAAAAGAAGATAGAGCAGCTTTTAAACTAGATAATAGGGGAAAGCCAACAGTCGCCCAAGAGCGGATGGTACAGAAGAATGTATTTTTTATTTAATTACATTCTCTTATATACCGCACTATTCTGCATCAGTGCGGTTTATATTGAATAAACTGAAATTACATTGAACAGGGCATTATAACTTGGAGAGAACTATTTTAGAGAGAACTATTTTAGAGAGAACTATTTTAGAGAGAACTATTTTACAGGGAACATGGGCTATGGAAGGTTAAGTGGCTTGCCCAAGACCACAAGGAGCACCTGTGGGACTAGAAATCCCAGTTCTTCCGGCCCAAGGTTGCTGTTCTCTAGTGGGATTTGAACCCCTGACCTTCCAGCCTGAAGTACCTTGCCCCAACCACCAGGCCACTCCTCCACTTGGTAGTATCCCTTGAAGGATACTACCAAAAGCAGAGCGGTTCCAAAAAAGAGTAAAGTAGCCCAAATGCCCTTGAGTATGGAGCAGACAGAGCTTAAAGATCCCAAATTACCCATGTCTACCAATAGCCAAATTAATATGAAGAAAATACAGTCTCTAAAATGCTTGTATACAAATGCTAGAAGTCTAAAAAAATAAGATGGGAGATTTAGAATATATAGCACTAAATGAGAGGTTAGATATGATTGGAATATCAGAGACATGGTGGAAGGAGGATAACCAGTGGGACACTGTGATACCTGGGTACAAACTACATCATAATGATAGAGTGCAACCCCTCCATCAATTTGATCAGCTCTATGTTAGAGAGGGCATTGAGTCAGAAAGGATTAAAGTTTTGCAGGAAACAAAATTTGCTGTAGAATCTCTATGTATTGAAATTCCATGTAAAAAGGGGAAGGCGATGGCACTGGGGGTGTACTATCAACCGCCTGGCCAGAATGAACAAATGGATGATGAAATGCTCAAAGAAATCAAGGAAGCTAACAAAGGTTACAGCGCAGTAATAATAATGGGTGATTTCAATTACCCCGGTATCAACTGGGTCAGTATCACGTCAGGACATGCTAGGGAGATAAAGTTCCTTGATGAAATAAATGACTGCTTCTTGGAGCAGCTGGTTCATGAACCAACCAGAGGGGAAGCCATATTAGACCTAATCCTTAGTGGAACACCAGATCTAGTGCAAGAGATAAGGTTGTTGGGGCCACTTGGCAATAGTGATCATAGCATGATCGCCTCTGATTTAATTAGTGGAGGAGGGATAATAAGGAAATCCACAGTACTACCTTTTAACTTTCGAAAGGGAGACTATGATAAAATGAGGAAAATAGTTAAGAAAAAGCTAAAAGGAGCAGTTGCAAAGGTTAAAGACTTACATCAAGCTTGGGTGTTGTTGAAAAATACTATCTTGGAAGCCCAGACCAGCTGTATTCCACGCTTTAAGAAAGAAGTCCAAAAAACTGCCAGCATGGTTTAAAGGTGAGGTCAGAGAGGCTGTTGTTGCCAAAAAAGCATCTTTCAGGAAATGGAAAAAAGAGCCAAACGACGAAACTTGGAAACAGCACAAGCATTGGCAAGTCAAATGCAAGCACTGATAAAGCAGGCAAAGGGAGAATTTGAGAAGAAGCTTGCTGCGGAAGCAAAAATGCAAAATAAAGATTTTTTCAAGTACATTCGTAGCAAAAAAACTGTGAGAGTCAGTTGGTCCATTAGATGATAGAGGAGTTAAAGGGGCACTAAGAGGCAACAAGGCGATAGCGGAGAGACTGAATGAATTCTTTGCTTTGGTCTTTACTGAGGAAGATGTAGGGATGTTACCCATGACTGAAGTGGTATTTAAAGGTGCGGAAGAATTGAAGGAAATATCGATACATCAAGAAGATGTATTACAACTATTAGATAAACTGAAGAGTAGCAAATCACCTGGGCCGGATGCTATACATCCAAGGGTGTTGAAAGAACTGAAATATGAGATTGCAGACCTGCTATTAGTAAACTGTGAACTATCATTAAAATCATCTCCAATACCTGAAGACTGGAGGATCGCCAATTTAACACCAATTTTTAAAAAGGGTTCCAGGGGTGATCCGGGAAACTACAAACCAGTGAGCCTCACGTCAGTACCAGGAAAAATGGTAGAAACCATCATAAAGAATAAAATTACTCAGCATGTAGATAGTCATGGCCTAATGGGAGACAGCCAACATGGCTTTAGCCAAGGAAGATCTTGTCTTACTAATCTGTTATGTTTTTTTGAAGGTGTGAATAAACAGGTGGACAAAGGTGAGTCGGTTGATATAGTGTATCTGGACTTTCAGAAGGCCTTTGACAAGGTCCCTCATCAGAGACATTTGGCAAAACTAAAGAGTCATGGGATAGGAGGCAGTGTACTACTGGGGAACTGGTTTAAAAGATAGAAAGCAGAGGGTTGGGCTAAATGGCCAATTTTCCCAATGGAGAAAGGTGAATAGTGGTGTACCCCAGGGATCTGTGCTGGGTCCGCTGCTTTTTGACATATTCATAAATGACCTGGAAAGTGGAATAACGAGTGAGGTTATCAAATTTGCAGATGACACAAAACTATTTAAAGTTGTTAAAACCCAAGAGGATTGTGGAAAATTGCAAGAGGATCTTGATAAATTGGAAGACTAGGCATCAAAATGGCAGATGAAATTTAATGTGGACAAGTGCAAGGTTATGCACCTAGGGAAGAACAACCCAAACTATGGTTACACGATGCAAGGTTCCACATTAGGAAGCACCACCCAGGAAAACGTTTTAGGCATCATTGTGGATAGCATATTAAAACCCTCCGCCCAGTGTGCAGTGACAACCAAGAGAGCAAATAGAATGCTAGGTATCATAAGGAAAGGAAAGGAAAATAAAACAAAAGATATTATAATGCCTCTATATCGTTCCATGGTGAGACCGCACCTTGAATATTGTGTGCAATTCTGGTCGCCGTATATTAAAAAGGATATAGCGTTATTAGAAAAGGTTCAGAGAAGAGCCACCAAAATGGTAAAAGGGATGGAAGAATACTCCTATGAAGATAGGCTAAAAAGGTTAGGGCTCTTTAACCTGGAAAAGAGACGGCTGAGGGGAGATATGATAGAAGTCTATAAATTAATGAACGGAGTGGAACGGGTAAACGTAGATCGATTGTTTACATTATCAGAATATAGAAAGACTAGGGGACATGCAATGAAGCTACAGGGTAAACTATTTAAGACTAATAAAAGAAAATATTTTTTCACTCGTGTAATCAAACTCTGGAATTTGTTACTGGAGGATGTAGTAAAGGCTGTTAGTGTAGCTGGGTTTAAAAATGGTTTGGACAAGTTCCTGGAGGAAAGGTCCATAAACCATTATTAAGAAGGGACCCAGGATATCAATGCTTGACCCAGTACAAGCATTGCGGAACCTGTGTCTTTTGTGGAAACTGCTAGGTACTATGACCTAGATTGGCCACTGTTGGAAACAGGATACTGGGCTTGATGGACCTTGGTCTGACCCAGTATGGCATATCTTATGTTCTTATTTTATTTTATTGCATTTTCTAGGCAATATACCTATCATCCATATGCCCCCAAAAAGTAGCTTGATGCTTATCATTGGTCAGTAGTGAATGTCTTATATAGCATATACATCAAACCTACATATGGAAAAATTCAGAGCCCAGTAGCATTACAATCTATTTAAACATGAGTAAGTGGAGGAGTAGCCTAGTGGTTAGAACACTGGCTTGGTAACCAAGCAACCAGGGTTCAATTCCAACTAGCACTGCTTGTGGCTTTGGGAAAGTTACTTAACCCTCCATTGCCTCGGAAGAAAGGCCTGGCAATCTACTTCTGGTGGCACTGTCAAGAAAACCCAGGAGCGTCTGGGTCGCCAGGACTGACTCGAAGGCACACATTGCATTTGCAAACATGAGTAAAGCAGAAGTCAGTACTATGGGACTACTCTTATAGCAGAATAGTATCAGATGCAAGCTGCCACCGGGTGAGAGATATGCTATTCTAAAACATTTCTGAGACAGTAGGCAATCTTCTGAAAACCTGGATGTAATTCTTCAAGAAAATTACTTTTACTCACACTGCCTTATTTCAATTACAGCACAGAAGCAGGAAGTCAATGTTGCTCAGACAATGGAACACTCTGTCCTAGGGAAAAAAATTTTGAATGATGCAGTCTTGAATTTAGGATTTGGCACTTTTTCAAGAAAGCAAATTCTCTGCGAGACTAAGCAGATATTAATTTCTAAAAACTGTAAAACAGTAAAAACAAATAAATAAATGCTGGTCATCCTCTTGAAACAGCAGTTTTTTTAAATTTAAAGAAAAATACTCTAGCTAAAGGCTCTTTTAATAAGAGGTTTTCCCCATCAATGTTCCCTCTAATTTTCTGTAGGCTGTGTGCGCATAAAATATCAGCTGTGCAGAATTTGAAGGAAGGTTAAATTTTTGTGCGCCACATAACGACACTCGGAGTTATATACTTTAAAATTTGACTACACGTCAGAATACAGTATGTACACCACATTGATTGCACTAGAAAATATTGTAGAACTTGTGAAAACCATAAATACACAACAACTTTTCAATTTTAAGAACGTCTGTGTTGTTTTCTATCAGAATCAGAACCGTAATTTTTGTGCGCTCTGTTGTAAAGTATGTGCGCTCACTCGGCGAGGTGTGCGTGCGCGCACACGCGCACAGCTTAGAGGGAACAGTGTTCCCCATGTGCTTTCTGTTGCCAAGCTACTTCTTGTTGTGCCATCGAGTCAGTGACAACTTATGGCAACCCTCTGGATAGTTGTCCTAAACTCCTAAATTATGTTCAGTCTTCAGTCAGGCGGCTCAGTGTTGATAGAGAGGCATCCATAGCTGCTGTTATTGTATCAATCCATCTCAGTACTGGCCTCTCTTTTGCTTTGACCTTCAACCTTGCCAAGCACGTCATCTTTCTCTAATGATCTCTCAATGATGTCCAAAGTATGAAAGTTGAAGTCTTGTCATCTGAGCTCCTAAAGCAAGCTTAGGTTTGTTTTTCGGGCAGTCCATGATACTGTATATGCAGTATTCTTCACTAGCACCATAATTCAAAGGCATTGATTTTCTTCCTATATTTTTCACTGTCCAACTTTCACATCCATATGATGTTATTAAAAATAACATGGCTTGGACAAGTCAAATCTTTGTATAGAAAGAAACATCTCTTCTTTTGAGAATCTTAGCAGAATTGCTACAAAGGACCTAGACAACAGCAGGGTCGTTGGATTTCTTGACTGCTTGTCGTTTCTTTATTGATTATTGATCCAAGCAGATTGAAGTTGTCCACTATTTAAATTTCTTCACCATCAATGATGAAATGACTGATTTTGCTAGGTGTCAGGATCTTTGTCTTCATTACATTAAGGTGCAGGTCCATTTTAACACTATGTTCCTTGATCTTGAGAAGCAAATGTTTCAGATAGTCTTCACTTTCAACCAGTATTGTGGTGTTGTCAGTACAGTGAAGATTAGTTGAAGACTCAAACCAATCTTCACACCTCTGTTGTCTTCATACAGTCCTGCTTCTCTGATGATTTGCTCTGCATATAAATCGAACAGGTAGAGGGTAGGTATGCAGCCATGTAGTACACCTTTGCTGATTTTAAACCATTCCGTTTCTCCTTGTTCCGTTCAAACTGTTGCTTCTTAATCAATGAAAAGGTTGTGCAAGAGAACTATTAGGTGTTCTGGTATACCTATGCTTCTTAATGTGGCCCAACGTTTCTCATGGTTTAGACAGTCAAAAGCCTTGCTGTAGTCAACACAGATATCCTTTTGGTATTCTTTGGTCTTTTCAAGGATCCATTTCACATCCGCAGTGGTGTTTCTTGTTCTTCACCCTTTCCTGAACCCTGCTTGCACTTCAGGCACTTCTCGTTCCAGGTGTGGTTCTAGGCTCTGTTGAATGATCCTGAGTAGAATCTTGCTCACTTGTGGGATCAGAGCAACTGTGCAATAATTCCCAGTGTCACTCAGATCACCTTTCTTCAGTATTAGTATAAATCCAAATCTTTTCCAGTCAGTTGGCCATGATGTTGTCTTTCAAATTTCCTGGCAGAGCCTTGTAAGTATGGTAACAGCCACATCAGATTTCTGTAGTGCTTCAATGGGAATGTCATCAGCACCTGGTGCTTTGTTCTTTGATAATGCTTTCAAAGCTGCTTCGACTCTTTTTTCATCACCAGTGGTTCCTGATCAGATGGTATAGGTTGAAATATCTGTTGGGCCCCTTGATCTTTATGGTATGACAAGACAGAGTAGTTACTCACCTGTAACAGGTGTACTCCAGGAGCAGCAGGAATCAGTCCTCACATGTGGGTGACGTCAGCGCAGACGGAGCCCTCATGTGGATCATTTCCCCAGCTTTCAAGGAAAGACTTTGGGAATGCAGCGCACATGCACGGTCCCCTTCCCACCCAAGGGTGCCATCTTGCTCAGTCTGATGACATAGCTAAAAGACAGCAAAAATCAAAATGAATGATATGACCAACTCCAGGGAAGGGTCGTGAGGACTGATTCCTGCTGCTCCTGAAGAACACCTGTTACAGGTGAGTAGCTACTTTTTCTCCAGGACCAAGCAGGAAGTCAGTCCTCACATATGGGACTCCCCAGCTCTAGGCTACCGGGAACCCTAAACTGAAAAAACAGCTCCCTCTCAAGAGCCTCAGCATTCATGATAAGAATATCCTCTGAGAACGCCCCTGTACGGTAGCCCAACACAAGGGCCGGAGGGTAGGAGTTGCCTAAACCTCAAAGAGATTGCGGAGTACTGCCTGTCCGAAAGCACTGTCCCTTCGGGAATGTTTCTCGAGGCAGTAATGGGCTGCAAAAGTCTGGCTTGAAGACCAAGTTGCGGCCCAGCAGATGTCTGCCAACGGAACAGAATGGAGATGAGCTACTGACGCAGCTTTCGCCCTGACACGGTGGGCCGTGACTTGACCCTGCAAGGGGAGGTCAGCTGCCTTGTACACCCAGGCAATACAATCTGCTACCCAAGTGGACAATGTACGCTTGGAGACAGGTAACCCCATCTTATTAGGGTCAAAGGAGACGAAGAGCTGAGTAGCCCTTCAATGCCCCCGCGTACATTCTATGTAAAAAGAAAACGCCCTCTTACAGTCCAGGGTATGCAAGACTGTTTCAGCCCGGCTGGTATGCGGCCTTGGAAAGAAGGTTGGAAGAACCACCTCCTGATTGAGGTGGAAGGAGGAGACAACCTTTGGAAGGAACTTAGGATGAGTCCGTAAGACCACCCTGTTCTATCAGAAACCAGAGCTTGGGGTTCACTCACACACCTGGCCGAGGTAAGAGCTACCAAGAACAACGCCTTCCAAGAAAGGAAGCGTAAATGACAGGTAGCAATTGGCTCAAACGGTGGGCGAGTAAGTTGCTGTAGGACCACATTCAAATCCCACTCAGTGGCTGGTGGACGGACCGGAGGCTTGAGCAAAAGCAGGCCTCTGAGGAAGCAGGACACCAAGGGGTGGCCTGACAGACTGTCCATCCACCGGTGAGTGGTGTGCCGATAGAGCACTGAGGTGGACCCAAACAGAGTTGGGCTTAAGGCCTAGGTCTGACAGGTGAAGCAGATACCTCAGCACCACCGGCACCAGGCACGAAAAAGGATCCTCCTGGCACTGAGCACACCAGGTGGAGAACCTACGCCACTTGAGGGCATAAGACTTCCGGGTGGATTGCCTCCTAGAGGCCAACACCACCTCTTCCACTTCCTTAGGTAGAGGTAAGGGGGCTAGAACTATCCTTTCAGCAGCCAGGCCATCAGATTGAGGCATTTGAGGTTGGGGTGCAGGAGAGATCCCTAGTTCTGAGACAGGAGATCAGGTTGCACCCCCAGAGGGAGTGGAATGTCAACCGCCAACTGCAGAAGGAGTGGGAACCACGGTTGCCTTAGCCATCTGGAGGCTACCAGAATCACCGAGGCCTTGTCCTGAAGAACCTTCAACAAGGTTCGGGCCACTAGAGGCGTTGGAGGAAACCCATACAGTAGGCCCGTAGACCAAGAGATTAGAAATGCATCTGCTGCTATTCTCAGAGGATGCGGTTGCTTGGAACAGAACCTGGGCAACTGCAGGTTCAGTGGACTCGCAAAGAGATCGATAGTTGGAAGACCCCATCTTAGAAAGATCTTTTGGACCACTAGTGCATTCAAGTGTCATTCGTGAGGCTGTAGAATCCTGCTTAACCTGTCTGCTAGGTAATTCTCCTGGTCAGGTAGATAAACTGCTTTGAGAAACATGCCTTGTTTGACTGCCAGGGAGCAAAGAGCTTGTGCTTCCTGAAACAGAAGCCTGGATCCTGTGCCTCCCTGCTTGTTCACATAGAACATTGCCACTTGATTGAACTATGTTCTGTGAGGGGAGCAAAGTGGACTTTGCGAAGTTTATGACAAAGCCTAGATGCTGGAGAAGAGATACAGTGCGAAGGGTGGCTTGTCTGGTCTCCTGACCCGATGAGCCAGTTGTCTAGGTATGGGAAGACAAAGATGCCCTGGTTTCTGAGATAGGCCACCACCACCGCCAGCCACTTGGTGAAAACTCTGGGAGCGGAGGTTAGGCCAAATGGATGTACTGAAAATGATTTCCTCCCACTACAAATCTGAGATATTGTCTGTGCTCTGGATGAATGAGGATGTGAGTATAAGCATCCTTTAGGTCTAAGGAGCATAGCCAATCTCCCTGCTGGAGGTAGGGCAGCAGTATCCCAAGGGTAAGCATCTTGAACTTTTCCCTCTCCAGGAACCTGTTGAGATTTCGCAAGTCTAGGATGGGCCTGAGGCCTCCTGTCCTTTTTGGTACCAGAAAGTACCTGGAATAGAAGCCTTGCCCTTTCAGGTGGTGAGGCACTGGTTCCACCGCCTGTTCCTTTAGAAGACTTGCCAACTCCTGAAGGAGGAGGTTCCTGTGAAGAGGAAGTCTTGGAGGCTCCCCTGGAAAATAGAAGGGGGGTAACTGGTTGAAGTGGAGCAAGTAGCCCTTCTGGACTATGCTCAGTACCCAGGTATCCCCTGTTATGGCTGACCACCTGTGGGCGTACAGTGTCAGCCGGCCTCCTGTGCTGAGTGGAGCCACCGGTGGAGGAGAGGCTATGCAGTGGGAGTTAAAACCCCGCTCCCTGCTGTGCAGGAGTCGGAGCTGGCGGCTTGGGGGTTTTCTGCCTACGGGGCCCATGTCCCTGCCCCTTGGCCTGCTGACCCTGTTGGGGAGCTGTAGAGGCCTGGAATTGAGGGTAGGATTTGTAGGCAGTACCCTTCCTCTAGAAAAAGGGCTTCTTCCCCGAGCCCTTCTTTTTCTGAGAAGAGGTAGAAGTCTTTCTGGACAGCCTTGTCCTGGTGAGAGTCTCAGTCTCAATTTCTGCAGCCTTTTCAGCCATGGGTTTGCCAAAAAGGTTCTCACCTCAGCAAGGGACTTGTCCTGTACTCATGGCTCCAGATCTGATGACTGTATCCAGGCCTGATGGCATGCACTGACGCCGGCCATGGCTACCCGGGTCGAAGCCATCATAGGCTGCTCGAGAGATAAACTTTGAGCACGCTCGAATCCCCGATGACAAAGCTTTGAACCTCTGCAAAGGTTCCTCGGAGAGGCCAGCTGAGAACCCGGCAATTTCCTTCGCCAGGTCTCGGAGGTACATGCCCATGTACAGCTGGTAAGTCTGGAAATGGCAAGACAGCATAGAGCCCTGGAAGCACTTTCTACCGAGGGCATCCAGGTTCCGGGCATCCCGGCCGGGGGGGCACCAAGGAGTGCATCTTCTGACTCTTCAGACAATGCATGGCCGATTCCACAACCATGGAGTGGTGCGGTAGCTGTGCCTTCTGGAACCCAGGGCTCTTACGGACTCGATAGATGGAATCGACCCATTTGCTAAGAACCGGCGCTGAGGCCGGTGCCTCCCACATGCGGAAGAGCAGCTGTTCCAGCATTGGAGGAACCGGTACAGTAAAGGCCTCCTTAGGCGTAGAGTCGTACTGGAGTGCATCTTTGGCTCGAGGCTCCTCCTCGGCATCCACGGGGAAGGCGAAAGCTTTGGACATGTCCCTCACGAAGTCCGAGAACTGGGCATCCTCTGGGGGGCACCTTCTCCGAGGCTCTGACTCCGGTGAGTCCAAAGGGACGCACCAGGTCCGGAAGGTTTCCGGGGACTCCTCATCCTCCGTCTCCCACTCCGACTCCTCCAAGGAGGAATCGAGCGGCTCCAGTCGTGTGGGCTTCGATGCCACCCGCCCCGATGCCGAGGGTATCGGCATCGACGACCTCGGCCCCACATGGGAGGTCGAGGGGGACCTTGACCGAGGATCGACTCAAGACTTCATCGACTCGAGGATCGGCTTGGTCTCCTGGGTTGACTTGGACATAGAGGTCCCGGTGGTCGGGGCAGATGCACCGGTCAGACCAGCGATCAGCAGCTGCTGCTGTTCCATGAAGGCAGCCAAGCTGCTCTCCAAGGCCATCAACCTGAGTCCGAGCTCAGGAGACTCAGCAGCCCCCGACTTGGGCCCCGACGGCATCGGGCCCAACGTCGGCTCCCCCGGGGGAGAGTCCACGAGGACAACTGCACTCATGTGACTCGGGGATTCTGGCTCCACACGAGGTAACTTTGAAGGCCTCTCTGACTCCGAGAGCCCGGGGCGTTGGTCGGGGCTATGCGCGTCCACCAACGTTGTGCTCGTGAGCTTCTTCCTTCTGTGTTCCCGAGAAGGAGACCCCCTCTCAGGGGAGCCTCGATGGTGCTCGGGATCGGACTCCCGAGATGTCTAGGACTCTGATGAAGTCTGGGCCTGGCTGGACGCGGAGTCAAAAAAGATTCTTTCACACTGATGTTGACAGCTCCCCAGTGCCTTCGACGACATCTTGCCACAAGGGCCACAGGCCAGTGGGTCATGGTCGGGTCCGAGGCATCAGAGGCAGCAGTCATGTGTGTCGGTGAGAGACATAAGTTTCTTGCACCGATCACACTTCTTGAACCTGCTGGCAGCCATTGGGGGAAAAAGGGCCCCTACGAGGTCAAAAGACCGGGCTGCCAGTGAAACACACAAAAAAAGCGCAAACGCTAGTCTCGAAGGACAAAAACCAAAAAACTAACTCCGGGCTCGATACCAGTGTACCTGGCCCAGGCGGGAAGGGGAACCGGCGTCAAACCGTGTAAAACCACAAAAAAAACGTAGAAAATCACTTTTTTACCGGGTGACACAAACTCACCTCCGTTGGGCTCCACGGAAAAAAGAAGACTGAGCAAGATGGCACCCTTGGGCGGGAAGGGGACCACGCATGCGTGCTGCATTCCCAAAGGCTTTCCTCCACACGGGGCCTCCGTCGGCGCCGATGTCACCCATATGTGAGGACAGACTTCCTGCTTGGTCCTGGAGAAAAACAATGTGCCTTGTTATTTTGACAAACAAGGCATGCAGAATTCAGACCCTCTGAGATAGAATTTTGAATTTTGTATGCAGAATTCCAGTAAGAGTATTTCTTTCCTTTTAGCCAACAATTGAAGTGAGTAATGCAGTACACCTCAACATTTCTGTATTAATGTGCATCCAAAGACAAATGCTAATATTTCAACCACCGAGAGCTATGAAGGCGAAAAACATTTCAAGTGGGCAGAGATACTTGTATATAACATGTTACATGTAGTTTCTTCACAGTTACTATAGTTGCAATTGCTAATGCTGATTAGCAGGAGACCTGTGGTTAGAATGAAGTTTCAGGCAAAAGTTGTGCAAAAGGAATGCAAAGCCTGCATATGTTAGTTTCACAATTTTGAACTAACATCTTTAGGTCAGTAATTTAATTTCCTACAATTTCAAAACTAAATATAATCATCCATACAGAAAAAATTATATAAGCAAAAAAAAAAAAAACAATTGTACAAAATGTGTTCCAGAATAGCAAGATGCAAGAAATAGTTTGCAGAACAAAAGTGATTTTATTTTACTTTTTTTTTTTTAAACAGGAAAGTAACTCCTTGGGTAAGAAGTGTGCCATGTCCAAACTGCACAAGCAAACCAATTGGCAGGCTTGTCTTATTTTCTTCGAAACCTAAAACATGGCCCTTAATTAAAACAACTGGTGAGCTGTCAAATAGGATTTAGGGGCCTACTGTCCTATGAGTAATATGAATTCTCTTCCAAAAAGGCAATATAATAGACAACCTTTTAACCTCTCTTCTCCTCGCATCACTAATCAGTAAGGAAAACAAAGTTATTTACCTGTAACAGGGATTGCTCCATAGACCGAGGGGAAATACAGCCATAGTTGGTGGGGCTACATCCTTCGGACAGATCCTAGTCTGTGGTGCTTTCCCCCAACTTGGAGAATCTTTCGACTTCCTGAGCATGCATGGGTATTTCTGCACTCTGACTCTTTTCCCCTTTACCTCAGTCTATTCATGGCAAGGTCACGAGTAATAACATGGGGGAAATGATAGAAGGGACATATGTGGCTGCACTTCCCTGTTGTCTATGGTAAGCAACTTCACTTTCTTTGTTGATAAACAGGGAAAATGCAAGCATACTTGATGGTGATTCCGGAGCCAAGAGTCGCAATAAGTCCATAACACCTGCTGAGCGACCTGAACAGGCACTGGGAGGAGGAGACTGTCCAGAAAGCAAAGAGATACATAAGTCTGACTGTCCCATTATGCTGTCACTGAGATGATTTGATACAGTAATGCTTGGTGAAGGTGTAAACTGTAGATTGGGTAGCTGCTTTGCAGATGTCTACGAGGAAAACAGATCGCAAGGGCACCATCATAGTGGCTTTAACTCTGAGCTGATGTGGCATGATGTTCCCAGGAGATGGCTCTGCAGCAGTGATGTAATCAGAGACCCCAGCTGAATATTTGATATTTGGTTGCTAATAGACCGGGATCATTGGGGTTAAACATCACAAAGAATTGAGAGGTTCAAACACTTTGGATAGCCTTCAGGTATGTATATATTATTTTAAACATTTATAGCCTGTGTTATCTAAAATTCTAGGCAGATTATATAGTAATATACATCAAATCCATTATAAAATAAATATAAAATAGTAAGAACATTAAGTAAACAAAACACACAAAAATTAGATCTTCCTAGAAACATATTTCCCACCAAATATCTCACCCCCACAAGATGGACTGAAAATCCTTTTTTGAAGCTGGGGCATCTGTGACTCCAATGGCTAGGAACCTTTGAGTTTCACAAGAAATTTCTGATAGAAATTATCTTCTTACTACTCTGGCTGAGGAGAGGTAATCTTATTAAAGGGGTTCTTCCTGAGAGTTATAGGGATAGGAGAGCTCCCTGGCATTGTCAGGAGTGGTAATACAAAGAGTGAGACTCTGGCTGGTCCAAAAGTGATATAACCTCAGGCAGGAGGGTACAAGGCTGCAGATGTGTCAACAGTGGCATGGGGCTCCTGAGGTAGCCCCCAGGTACCAGTGCCAGGGAAAGGGAAGGGGCTGTTGCCATGGTTTCCAAGGGGTCTTGCAGAAGAATTGTGGTTGCCCCTCAAAAACCTTTGCAGCAACTGCAATACTGAAATTTGCTGAGTTACTTTTTGTCCTACTAGAGCAGTGTGGACTGGCTCAGGGAGGAGGTCTGGCATGGCTCTGTCTGAAACTGTGGTCCTGGCCTTGATCAGTTTACATTAGAGGTGTCATGTTTCCTTCCAGATATGGAAGCTTTTGCATCCCAGTGCTGAGCAGGATAATTCTTGGAAGCAGAGGAAGTCTGTGCATCACAATGGGAGGAGGCAACCGCATGCTTAGTCTTGGCATGCTTTTAAGCCAGCATCCTTGCTTCAGATTGTCATGGAAGAGTTGGGGCACAGGCAAGTTTGGTACAAGGCTCCTCTGTTTGTAGCTGCCACTGGCATACAGTACACATGCAGGTGGTCAGATTTCTGTTTTCTTTTGGCTGATCTCTGCCACTGGGCCTTGTCTTGGCCCAAAGGAGGGACAGAAGGCTGTGATGAGGCGTGCTCATGCTGTGCCATGGAGGAGGGATGCTGAAAACTCTGATGCAGCCATGGCAAAAGCTGCGGTTACGAATTTTCTCTATCAGTGATAGGGAGGAAAGCACATTGCATCCTAGTTCGCTGGCAGAAAAAAATAGAGCAAGGTAAAGGGGAGGAGAGTCAGTGAACACAGGAACACCCACACATGCTCAAGGAGTCAAAGAAGATTCCCTGAGCTGTGGTAGAGCACCACAGGCTAGGATCTATCCAGACAACAGCACCACATCAAGTGTATTTGCATTTTCCCTGCTTGTCAATGGCAAGCAGAAGTATGTGTGGTTAAACATGCAACAGCTCACTGGACTCATAAGTTGGGGGCACAGCCCCCTCCTCCCCTTTACTGAGGCAACTCTGGGGTAGATTTTACAGCAAGAATTACAAAATTCAATGGAAAAATGTTTGAAATTCTGCATAAATTCTGATGTACATTTGCTTAAGTCTTCATTAGATTATTTGTTTGAAGCCATCTTCTGACCACTGGTGTGTTTGGGTACTTCATTTTATTGGTTGAATTTCCTGGGTGAGCAAAAAAGGATCTTCATGATCAATGTAGGGAAGAAAAAAAAGGGGATTTGCATAAGGATGGGAGAAAAGAGAGAGGGAGATCACTGAAGAGGAAGAGGAGAGGAAGAGCAGTACTGGCGATGGAGGAAGGGAAGAGTCCAGGATAGGGAAAGGAGGACCGTCTCTCATTGCTCCCCTTCAATTGATGCTAATCCCCTCTCACAAACATACCATACATCTGTGCCCTATTCTTTCTCTCACCTTCCCTTATGCCCCTCCTTTCTTTATCCTCCACCCAATAATGCAGAAGAAAATGTAATGGAACAAAGGAAGGCATAAACTCTAAGGAGCAGTGTCCTCACCCCAATAGCTGTTTGGATTTTCTTGGCTGGGGCACACGGCACTAGTTAAGCCCCTTATAGGTGCTCAGGTAGAACTTCCCAGCTAGGGGAGGGATCAGAATTCTGCTTAGTGCAGTAGGCTACTCAGATAAAGGGGGCAGTTCTTATCCTTAAAAAGGATGCCCTGACAATTTTATCCTTTTCCTCTCCCCATCCAATTTTAATCACCCTTCAAACATTGAGTGGATATAGGAAAACAGTGGTGCCTTAGGGCTCATTTTCCTTTGACCACCTAGGGTCCTCATTTGGTCTCCAACTGCACTGGATTATTGGGGGTGGATGAGGAGAGATTTTATTAGATGATTTGAAATTGTGTGTGTTTTATGATTGTACCTCACCTTTCTGGTTTGATGGTAAGCAAGCAAAATGAAATGGGGGATGTCATTTTCAAAACGTTTTAGCTGGTTAGTAGACCGTGATATTCAGTGGGACTAACTGGTTGGTGCTGCTGAATATGTCCAAAGATCACGGACCAAACACTAGATTAAAACCAGGGCAGTCTATGGGTTGTGATATTCATCTGTTAATGGGATAGTTTCAGTGACGAAAGTTCAGACAACCTGTCCTAATTGCTTAGCTGTATCCAGTTAGTGGCTGAATATCACCACTAAACTGATAGTATCTCTGGTGCTGATATTCAGCAGTGTAAACTGGATGTGTTTCCTGATCGTAGCTCCAGTCTAGTCCCAGACCTCTGTTGACAATCCCATTCAGCAGCCTGGAGACTGAGGAACCTCCTTTTTCTGTGATATCATCTGTATATCTTCCAGGAATCCGCCTGCCTCCATCAGTTACCTCAGTCTCCAAGCAGCTGAAGGGGATGGAGAGCCTGGGGGTCCGGGCTCACTGGAGGAACAATTAAGGATAGTTAGTTGAAAAGTGATAGGATTAGTATTGTCTAAATTTCTAGTTCAGGATACCTAAGAATTAAATACCGTGCTGTACTTTGAAGGTGCACAGGCTCTCCTCTGATCTGTGGTTGCTGCTGCGGGAGGGCAGACAAGCAGGGGACACAGAGGAGCAGTGTTCGCTCCTTGTTGTCAGGATTGGAGATGAAGCGTTGAATCGCCAGTGTGCGGAGAAGGAGTCAGCCAGGCACGCAGCAGAGGTGTTGCCTGCGAGCATGCCTGAGCGGACTGCGGCGATAGCCAGGAGCCTGACTTTGGTGCAGTGCGCAGGCCGGGGCCCCGAGTCAGCTCGGCTTGTTTTCCCCGTGAGCGGAGGAAAGCCGGAGACACACTGACGAGCGGAGGGGCAGCTGGAAAAGGTAAGCGAGCGGCTGCGGAGTCTCTCTTCGGCACGACAGGGCGTGCCTCGCGGAGTAGGCCTCGCCACGTGGCTCCTGCGTGGAAAGCGCGAGCGCAGCCTCGGCTCAGTTACCGTGCCTGTTCAGACCGTCAGGAGCCGCTCGGGGGGGTCTGTTTCAGGGCCCTCTGTTCTCCGGTCGGGAGCAGGTGAAGTTATTTTTAAAGGACGACAGGTGTGAAAAACGCAGTTGTGTCAGAGTGCCCTGCCCGTCTGCACAGCAGCACGACTAGGGAGCTGCGAGGTCTGACAGGTTCCCCAATCAGTGCTGGGATGCCGGCTAAGGCACAATGCTTGGTCTGTGGGGCCAAGAGAGGCACTCTTGCGGACTCCGGTGTATGTAAAGGCTGCACGAGAGAGTCGGTTGCACGGGAGCTCTCCAGGGAAGGTGATGAAGTCAGGATGGAGTCCGAGCCGGGGTCTCTAGCAGATCCGGGAGTCACTCCATTCCTGGGAGAGCCAGTGGCAGGGACTTCGGCTGCCCCGGATGTCCCACCTTCCTCTATGGCCTGGCCCAAGGGGCTTGAGTCGTTTTTTTCTGCCGACTTCCTGGGCCTCCTGCAACGAGCAGTGGAAGGCCTCCCCTCCAAGCAGGTAAAGGGCAATGCTGAGAGTCGGGGACTAAACAGACCAGGGTCCATTTTTGCAGCAGAGGCTCGGGAAGGACCCAAAAGGCCACGGCTGGATGGAGATCTCGCGGATCTGTCGGTGGTGTCAGAGGAACAGCTTTCAGAGGAGGAAGACAGGTGTGTGGAGATTGAAGATGAGCTAGAAGGGGAGCTCGCTGAGAAGGAACAGCAAGCTAGAGTGGTGCGGGTCTTCCACAGGGAGGAGCTTCCGGTGCTCATTCCGGAGACTCTGAGAGCCTTAAATATGCCGGACCAGGGTGCAGCGGAGGATGTGACCCTGGAGGACCCTTTGTTGCAGGTCTTTCATAAGACGCGAAGGGTGTTTCCGGTGCACAGGGTGTTTCAGGAACTGATACAGGAGTGGAACGTTCCCGAGGTGTCCCTGAAGGGCTCTAGAGTGATGAGTCGGCTTTACCCTCTGGTGGATCAGGATAAGGAGATTTTCAAGCCTCCCAAGGTGGACGCCGCAGTGGCGGCAGTGATAAAAAAGACCACTATCCCAGTGGAGGGCAGTGCTGCCCTGAAGGATTCTCAGGATAGAAAGCTGGATGCCTTACTAAGACAGATTTTTGATGTGAATGCCCTCTCCTTGCAGGCGGCTTATCTGTGGAGCATGGGTGGCCAGGGCCTGCTTGCGGTGGTCCCAGCGGAGTCCAGGAAGACAAGAGAGTGATGCGGTGGAAGACGCGTCCAGGTTGGAATCAGGAGCGGTGTACCTGGCAGATATTCATTATGATCTCATGCGCGGCTTGTCAAAGAGCATGGCATCAGCGGTGGCAGCAAGGCGTTATCTGTGGCTCCGCAATTGGGTGGCGGATAACTCATCTAAAGCGAGATTGAGTAAGCTTCCCTTCAAGGGACGTCTTCTGTTTGGAGAAGATCTAGAGAAATTGATCAAGGATCTGGGCGAAACAAAAGGCGGTAGACTGCCGGAGGACAAGCCTAAGCAGGGGTGACCTGGTTCTGGGGGTAAGGGGCCAGCAAAGGGAATTTCGCCGTTTTTGCTTTCAAAGGTTTAATTCAGGGTCCAGAGGCAAGTTCCCCAGTAGAAGCCAGACGTTTCGTGGATTTCGAGGAGCGGGTAGAGGTTTTGGTTCCTCCTCCGCCTCTTCTTCCTCCTCTAACCTTCGAAAACCGCAATGATGCCAGGGGGGCCCAGGCACCCGTAGCTCCTGTGGGAGGGCGTTTGCAGGAGTTCTATGCCGCCTGGGGCCAGATTACCACAGATCAGTGGGTGCTGGAGGTAATCAAAGAAGGTTATGCGCAGGAGCTGCAACGACCAGTGCACGACGCCTTCGTACAGTCCCCCTGCAAGTCGCCGGCCAAACGCGTGGCGGTGCGGGAGACGGTACGAAGGCTTCTAGACCTCAGGGCAATAGAGCCGGTTCCCCGGGACCAGTACGGCTGCGGTCGATACTCCATTTACTTCGTGGTGCCGAAAAAAGACGGAGGAGTCCGGCCCATCCTGGATCTAAAGGGAGTAAATTGTTGTCTTCGCGTCTCTCACTTTCATATGGAAACACTGCGATCAGTGATAGCTTCGGTTCGGAGAGGCGAGTTCCTCACCTCCCTGGATCTTTCAGAAGCGTATCTTCACATTCCCATTCGGCCGGACCACCACAAGTATCTGCGCTTTGCGGTTCATTGCAGGCAGTTTCAATTCTGAGCCTTGCCGTTTGGGCTGGCGACGGTGCCTCGCACGTTCACCAAGATCATGGTGGTGGTGGCAGCAGCCCTGCGCAGGGATGGGATCCTGGTGCACTCCTACCTGGACGATTGGCTAATTCGAGCAAAGTCGAGAAGCGAGAGCAAAAGTACTACGGCCAGAGTAGAAGCATTTCTGGAGAGTCTGGGTTGGGTGGTCAACGTACCAAAAAGTCAGCTAGTTCCCTCGCACTGCCTAGAATACTTAGGGGCTCGGTTCGACACGAAGGCGGGTCAGGTATTTCTGCCTTGGCTGAGCGCGCAGAAGCTGCGGGCCCTGGTTCGGAGGTTCTTGTGCAGCATGGAACCCACAGCGTGGCAGTACCTCCAGCTGCTGGGCACAATGGCGGCGACGATAGAATTGGTACCGTGGGCGAGAGCACACATGAGGCCGTTACAGCGGGCGCTTCTCCGGTGCTGGTCTCATCAGCGGGACCCGCTGTCTCAACGGCTCCCCTGCCTGGAGGAGACGTGAGAGTCTCTGCTTTGGTGGCTACTTCCCAGTTCGCTGGAGTGTGGGAGGCCGCTGGAGGCACCCGACTGGGTGCCGTTAATGACGGATGCCAGTCTCCTGGAATGGGGGGCCCATTTCCAGGGGCAGTTTGCGCAGGGGCAGTGGAACGAACAGGAGAGCGCCTGGTCGATCAACAGGTTTGAGTTGAGAGTGGTGTCCTTAGCCCTGCAGAGCTTTCAATCTTGCATCTCCGGGACAGCGGTCCGAGTGTTTTCCGAGAACGCAACCGCGATGGCTTATGTCAATCGACAGGGGGGTACAAGCAGTATAGCGCTGGAAACCGAGGCAGAGGCCCTGTGCGGTTGGGCCGAGAAGAATCTCCTAGCACTGTCGGCAGCACACGTGGCAGGAGTGGACAATGTGAAGGCTGATTTCCTAAGTCATGTGAAGGTGGATCCAGGAGAGTGGGTCCTTCATCAGGTGGTGTTTGACATGCTAGTGCGTTGGTGGGGTCCACCGGTGATGGACCTCATGGCAACGTTCCAGTCGACAAAAGCCAGTCGGTTTTACAGCAAAGAGAAAGGATGTCGGAGGGTCTAGATGCGCTCATTCAAGCCTGGCCGGAGGATCAGCTACTGTATGTCTTTCCGCCCTGGGTGTTGATAGGCAGAGTACTGCAGCGGATCGAGAGCTTCAGGGGGCAGGTGATCTTGATTGCACCAGATTGGCCCCGCCGCCCTTGGTATGCGGACCTAATAAGGCTCCTGGCAGCGAGACCATGGCGTCTCCCAGCTCGGGTGGACCTGCTATTGCAGGGTCCTCTGTACATGCCTCACGTGGATCGATTCTCGCTTACGGCTTGGCTCTTGAGAGGGCGCGGCTGAAGACCAGAGGCTATTCCTCGGCGGTCATTTCCACGTTGTTGAAGGCAAGGAAGAGGTCGACGTCCTTGGCATATGTCCGAGTCTGGAGAATCTTCGAAGGTTGGTGTGGAGACAGGGGCTCAGAGGCGTTGAAGGCGTCCATCCCGCAGGTTCTAGAGTTTCTGCAGGATGGTTTCAACAAAGGTTTGGCGGCGGCCTCCCTTAGGGTGTAGGTGGCAGCATTGACGTGTTACCGAGGACGGATAGGTAGCCTTCCGCTCGGGGGGCATTTGGATATTAAGCGTTTTCTTAGGGCGGTATCCCTATCGAGACCGCCTAGACGACACTTAGTGCCTAAGTGGAGCCTTCCGCTCGTGCTGGAAGCGCTAGAGCGGGAGCCCATTGAGCCCTTGAGCGGCACGTCCGTGAAAGATCTCACCTTAAAGGTTGTGTTTCTGGTGGCAATCTGTTCGACCCTCAGGATTTCAGAACTACAGGCATTGTCTTGCAGGGAACCTTATTTGTCGTTCTCTGAGTCCAAGGTAGTGTTAAGGCCGGTGCCGGCCTT
Source organism: Ichthyophis bannanicus (assembly GCA_033557465.1). Classification (NCBI taxonomy): domain Eukaryota; kingdom Metazoa; phylum Chordata; class Amphibia; order Gymnophiona; family Ichthyophiidae; genus Ichthyophis; species Ichthyophis bannanicus. The sequence goes on along the minus strand of CM066044.1, from coordinate 163,123,140 downwards.
TTTGCCTAAGGTGGTGTCGGCGTTTCTTCTGAATCAGGACATCTCTCTGCCGGTGTTTAGTAGACACTCGGGGGGTCCAGCCTCTAGGAGCCTGGACATTCGAAGGGCGTTGAAGAAGTATCTGCGGCGGACGGCGAGTTTTCGTAGATCAGAAAGGATGTTTGTCCTGTTCGGAGGGCCCAGGCTTGGTGAGGCGGCGTCTAAGGCCTCTATAGCCAGGTGGATCAAGGAGGCAATCGCGTCAGCGTATGTGTTGAAGGGCAAATTGGGGCCGGAAGGGCTTAGGGCTCATTCCACCAGGGCTCAGGCGGTGTCCTGGTCTTCCTTGAATCCTTTTGTGAAGCATTACCAGCTCGATGTACAGGCGGCACAAGATGTGCATTTTGGATTAGCGGTCCTTCGGGCTGGGGTTGCCGGTCCCTCCCATGAAGATTACTGCTCTGGTACATACTCAGAGGTCTGGGACTAGACTGAAGCTACGATCAGGAAAGTGAAATTAGACTTACCTGCTAATTGTTGTTCCTGGAGTAGATCCAGTCTAGTCCCGAGTCCCGTCCCAGCATGGTGAGTCTGAAAATATCAGCCTGAAGGTCGGGATTATGGCAGGTAAGCCGAACCGCCTGGTGGGGTGCTTTCCTGAAAGCTAGGACATATCTGGGGCAGGTTTCGCCCAATCAGATGGAGAGAAAGCCTCAGCACATTTAAAGTTTTCAGATTGTTGTTTAAGTTAGTGTTCGGATTAGTAACAGAATGTTACGGTAGATTTTGATGCACTTAAAAAAAAAAAAAAAAAAAAGTTTGATTCTTACTTGTTGCTCCGGAGAGTCTGCGTTGTCAATAGTGAACTGATGGAGGCAGGCGGATTCCTGGAAGATATACAGATGACATCACAGAAAAAGGAGGTTCCTCAGCCTCCAGGCTGCTGAATGGGATTGTCAACTCAGAGGTCCGGGACTAGACTGGATCTACTCCAGGAACAACAATTAGCAGGTAAGTCTAATTTCACCTTTGCTGCTAAATAGCCAGTCTCAATCAAAGCGGTGGCAGCTAGGTGCTTATTTTGCTCAACTGCTGCTGCTGAATATGCCCATCAAGTATTATAGTTTCCTGGATAGCAGAAGTTGACAACTTGACCCAAGACTCCTGCTATCCTGAACAGCAGCGTAAGGTTTGGGTGATGCGGGCGAGAGGGAGGTGGAATGGAAATGTAGCCTAGTGTTTAGCGCACTGTACCGAGAACCAGTGATGCAATGTTCAAATCCCACCGATGCTCCTTGTGACCTTGGCCAAGTCACTTAACCCTCCAGTACCTCATTTACAAAAGAACAGATTGTCAGAACTGCCTTCCTGTTGCTGGTCTTGTGTCAGCTTTGCTGTGAACACCTGGGAGACGCCAATAGGAGGAGCTTCCCTGACATCCCTCCCATTGCTGGCTTAAAACCTTGCTGCACCACGGAACACGGCCGCATGCCCATTGGCGTGTGTCTGAAAGGGCGTGGCCAAAGGGGCACGACCTGCCCTTTTGGAGTCCGGAAGAGTCCATATCCATGTTTTATAAGAAAACGTAAGAAATGGTCTTTGCTGGTGGGTTCAGCTAAGACTGTGAAAAACTCTTAGGCCCATGGCCAGGCTTTTTCATCTAACACCTCTTTGGCTGGTCCAAATATTTCTTCAGGAAATGCGAGTACTGACAGATATGTCTTCCCTGGTAATGGGTCTTACCCCACCCAGCTTGCAAGGTATTAATGAGGTTGTTGTTCCCTCGGGCCAGGATGTTCAAGAGGGCACAATATCTCCCTTGGTCCAGCAGGCTACTCCTTGGATGGACAATTGATCTTCTGTTTCTGTTGATATAACTATGCCAGCTCCATTGTCTTTTCTAGCTCCTGCAGCGAACATAGCTGCGCCGGACAATATATCACTGTGGGATATCTGGGAGGTAGGAACCTGCACGGAGGTTGCTTTAAGGTCATCACTCTCCCACCTATCACAATTTTCTACTGATAGAGTGGCTAAGTTCACTGAGCAGGATGCCAGTATTTCTAATTGTAAGAAGTCTATTGGTAAATTAGAGAGCCAGGTAGCTGTTGCCCAAGCTATCTCCTCATCCATTCGGGATAGTACAGGGGTTCATTATCATTTTGAATCACTGGAGAATGCAGCGCAGGCAAATAATTTACGATTTGTCAATTTTACTTGTACCCACTATTTGTCTCCTATGATACTATTGCAAAAGTACTTTAAAGAAATATTTTATTGATAGAGGAGGTGGATGCTAGTAAGTTTTCTACTGTATATTATGTGCCTCAAGGGCCAAGTTTCAGGTTTCGTCTCAGGATGACTCAGCTCAGGGGGTTTGTTTAGAGACTTTACTGTAGATGTTTCAGCATTTTTAGAATCTTTGGCTGATGCTATTTCTCATTGGGCCACATTAACTGCCTCTTTTCTTTTGCTTTCAGATAAAAATTCAATATGAAGATTGTATTTTCCTAAAAGGAATGCTGATTTCTGTGGTTCTCTAATTCAGATTATTTCTGATGTTAGTAAACTTACTCAAAAGCGTAGAAAACAGTTTTTGAATTTGAAACCTAGGGCTTTGGCGCTAAGCCCTACCTTTTTCTTAAAATATCCATGTAACATCACCAGAGAAAATGGCGGCTTGAGCCTCTTTCTCCACCATCCTGAGGAGACATAAAGCCCCTAAAAGTGCTTTAATATTTTGGAGAATCATCAAAACTTGGAATAGAAGGTGCCAAGAGGAGTCGGGAACAAATGGCTACAAAAATTAAATTGCCGGAGGCGAAGGATAAGCTGCGTGCCTTGCAGCAGCTGATAGACAGGACAGGACCGCATGGCAGTTCCCCGCGGAGGCCGGTGTCATAAGAACATAAGATATGCCATACTGGGTCAGACCAAGGTCCATCAAGCCCAGTATTCTGTTTCCAACAGTGGCCAATCTAGGTCATATGTACCTAGCAGTTTCCTCAAGAGACACAAGTCCCACAATGCTTGTACTGGGTCAAGCATTGATATCTTTGGTCACTTCTTAATAATGGTTTATGGACCTTTCCTCCAGGAACTTGTCCAAACCTTTTTTTAAACCCAGCTACACTAACAGCCTTTACTACATCCTCCGGTAACAAATTCCAGAGTTTGATTACACGTTGAGTGAAAAAATATTTTCTTTTATTAGTCTTAAATAGTTTACCCTGTAGCTTCATTGCATGTCCCCTAGTCTTTCTATATTCTGATAAGGTAAACAATCAATCTACGTTTACCCGTTCCACTCCGTTCATTAATTTATAGACTTCTATCATATCTCCCCTCAGCCGTCTCTTTTCCAGGTTAAAGAGCCCTAACCTTTTTAGCCTTTCTTCATAGGAGTATCCTTCCATCCCCTTTAGCATTTTGGTGGCTCTTCTCTGTACCTTTTCTAAAATCGCTATATCCTTTTTAAGATACGGCGACCAGAATTGCACACAATATTCAAGGTGCGGTCTCACCATGGAACGATATAGAGGCATTATAATATCTTTTGTTTTATTTTCTATTCCTTTCCTTATCATACCTAGCATTCTATTTGCTCTCTTGGCCGCCGCTGCACACTGGGCCGAGGGTTTTAACATGGTATCCACAATGACGCCTAAATCTTTTTCCTGGGTGGTGGTTCCTAATGTGGAACCTTGCATCGTGTAACCATAGTTTGGGTTGTTCTTCCCTAGGTGCATAACCTTGCACTTGTCCACATTAAATTTCATCTGCCATTTTGATGCCCAGTCTTCCAATTTATCAAGATCCTCTTGGGTTTTAACAACTTTAAATAGATTTGTCTCATCTGCAAATTTGATAACCTCACTCGTTATTCCACTTTCCAGGTCATTTATGAATATGTCAAAAAGCAGCGGACCCAGCACAGATCCCTGGGGTACACCACTATTCACCTTTCTCCATTGGGAAAATTGGCCATTAAGCCCAACCCTCTGCTTTCTATCTTTTAACCAGTTCCTGATCCACAGTAGTACACTGCCTCCTATCCCATGACTCTTTAGTTTTGCCAAAAGTCTCTGATGAGGGACCTTGTCAAAGGCTTTCTGAAAGTCCAGATACACAATATCAACCGACTCACCTTTGTCCACCTGTTTATTCACTCCTTCAAAAAAACATAACAGATTAGTAAGACAAGATCTTCCTTGTCTAAAGCCATGTTGGCTGTCTCCCATTAGGTTGTGACTATCTACATACTGAGTAATTTTATTCTTTATGATGGTTTCTACCATTTTTCCCAGTACTGACGTCAGGCTCACCGGTCTGTAGTTTCCCAGATCACCCCTGGAACCCTTTTTAAAAATTGGTGTTACATTGGCGATCCTCCAATCTTCAGGTATTAGAGATGATTTTAATGATAGTTCACAGATTACTGATAGCAGTTCTGCAATCTCATATTTCAGTTCTTTCAACACCCTTGGATGTATACCATCCGGCCCAGGTGATTTGCTGCTCTTCAGTTTATCTAATAGTTGTAAGACATCTTCCCGATGTATCGATATTTCCTTCAATTCTTCCGCACCTTTAAATACCACTTCAGTCATGGGTAACATCCCTACATCTTCCTCAGTAAAGACCGAAGCAAAGAATTCATTCAGTCTCTCCGCTATCGCCTTGTCGCCTCTTAGTGCTCCTTTAACCCCTTTATCATCTAATGGACCAACTGACTCTCTCAGGTTTTTTGCTACGAATGTACTTGAAAAGGTCTTTATTTCGCGTTTTTGCTTCCGCAGCAAGCTTCTTCTCAAATTCTCTCTTTGCCTGCCTTATGAATGCCTTGCATTTGACTTGCTAGTGCTTGTGCTGTTTCCAGGTTTCGTCGTTTGGCTCTTTTTTCCATTTCCTGAAAGATGCTTTTTTGGCAACAGCAGCCTCTCTGACCTCACCTTTAAACCATGCTGGCAGTTTTTTGGACTTCCTTCCACTTTTCTTAAAGCGTGGAATACAGCTGGTCTGGGCTTCCAAGATAGTATTTTTCAACACCCAAGCTTGATGTACGTCTTTAACCTTTGCAACTGCTCCTTTTAGTTTTTTCTTAACTGTTTTCCTCATTTTATCATAGTCTCCCTTTCGAAAGTTAAAAGGTAGTACTGTGGATTTCCTTACTATCCCTCCTCCACTAATTAAATCAAAGGCGATCATGCTATGATCACTATTGCCAAGTGGCCCCAACACCCTTATCTCTTGCACTAGATCTGGTGTTCCACTAAGGACTAGGTCTAATATGGCTTCCCCTCTGGTCGGTTCATGAACCAGCTGCTCCAAGAAGCAGTCATTTATTTCATCTAGGAACTTTATCTCCCTAGCATGTCCTGAGCATTTCATCATCCATTTGGTCATTCTGGCCAGGTGCTCGATAGTACACCCCCACTGACATCGCCTTCCCCCTTTTATATGGAATTTCAATCCATATAAATTCTAAAGCAGATTTTGTTTCCTGCTAAACTTTAATCCTTTCTGAGTCAATGCCCTCTCTAACATAGAGCGCAACCCCTCCACCAATTTGATCAGCTCTATCATTACGATATAGTTTGTACCCAGGTATCACAGTGTCCCACTGGTTGTCCTCCTTCCACCATGTCTCTGATATTCCAATCATATCTAACCTTTCATTTAGTGCTATATATTCTAACTCTCCCATCTTATTCTTTAGACTTCTAGCATTTGCATACAAGCATTTTAGAGAATGTATTTTATTCATGTTAATTTGGCTATTGTTAGACATGGGTAAATTGGGATCTTTAAGCTCTGTCTGCTCCATACTTGAGGGCATTTGGGCTACTTTACTCTTTTGTGGAACCTCTCTGCTTTTGGTAGTATCCTTCAAGGATACATTCTTCCGAACCATCCGCTCTTGGGCGACTGTCGGCTTTCCCCTAATATCTAGTTTAAAAGCTGCTCTATCTCCTTTTTAAAGGTTAATGCCAGCAGCCTGGTTCCATCCCGGTTAAGGTGAATCCCATCCCTTCGGAAGAGCCCCTCCTTTCCCCAGAATGTTCCCCAGATCCTAACAAATCCAAAACCCTCATCTCTGCACCATTGTCTCATCCACACATTGAGACTCCGGAGCTCTGCCTGCCTTTTGGGTCCTGCGCGTGGAACAGGAAGCATTTCGGAGAATGCTACCCTGGAAGTTCTGGATTTCAACTTCCTACCTAAAAGCCTAAATTTTGCCTCCAGAACCTCCCTACCACATTTTCCTATGTCATTGGTACCGACATGTACCAAGACAGCAGACTCCTCCCCAGCACTACCTAAGACCTTATCTAGGTGGCTCGTGAGGTCCGCTACCTTCGCACCAGGCAGGCATGTTACCAGGCGATCCTCACGTCCACCAGCCACCCAGCTATGTATATGCCTAATGATCGAATCACCAACTATAACGGCTGTCCTAACCCTTCCCTCATGGGCACATGGCCCTGGAGAAACTTCCTCGGTGCAAGAGGGTTTTACATCACCTGGAGGACAGGTCCTAGTTACAGGATCACTTCCTGCCACACCAGGGTGATGCTCTCCTGTCACGTGACCTCTCTCCTCCATGGCAACAGGGGTGCTGCCAGACTGGAGGTGGGACTTCAGGACTATATCCCTGTAGGTCTCGTCTATGTACCTCTCTGTCTGTCTTATGTTTTCCAAGTCTGCTACTTTAGCCTCTAGAGAATGGACTTGTTCCTTGAGAGAAAAGAGCTCTTTGCACCTAGTGCACACGTAAGACCTCTCACCAACTGGGAGAAAATCATACATGTGACACTCAATGCAAAAGACTGGAAAGCCCCCATCCCGCTGCTGGACTGCTGTCTGCATCTTAGTTTTAAGTTTGTGTCTAGATCTTTAAGTTCTTACTAGGTGTTGCTATGGGTATTTATACCAATAAAACTGTACCTAATACGTTTAATATACCTTGTTCACCTGAAGCTTAATTAATCTCAGGTCCTTAGTGTATGACTGATTTGGGTAATGAGCTTCACCTGAAAGCACCTCCTGTCTTTTAAGATGTGTAAGTACCTATATAAAGCTACGATAATCCCAGGGGAGGGAGGGAAATAACACTTATTAAAAGAGGGCTGCTACACAGTCCCTGTCTTGTGCTGCTGAGGTAAGCTAAATTCTGATTTGATTTAAATTATAGCTCTTAGCTGCTGCTAGGCTCTAACTTCTTATGAAATTTAAACTACAAGCTCTCTTCTGTGTGTTAAATTTAAACTAAAAGTACTTTGCTGTTACTTGTCAGAGGAATCAGGAGACGACACACTGAGGGAATTAGAGCAAGGCAGCGAGGCAACCTCCACACATTCTCTTATACAATGTGAGCTCCAGAGGGGCTTTGAAGAGCTTGCTGCAGAGTTTAGATCAATGCGGGAAGAGGTGACGTCTATGATCACGGAGCCCCGTGGAGACATCAAGGTCCTAAGCCACCAGGTGGAAGAAGTGGAAACAAAAATGGAGGACTGCTGTGAAACTTTGACTGAATTGCAATGTACAGTGGATAGACAATGCTCTCAAACGATGAAACTTACCTATAAGATTGATGACATAGAAAATGGGGCTTGTAGAAATAATGTGCCTTTCAGAGGCATACCAGAAGCTGCGGGTGGGGTTAGAACCTGTTTGAAACAGTGCAAACCTTAACCAAGGAACTTTTGAGTTTCAGTCCCACGGGGCTAGTATGTAGATTGAAAGGGTACATCAGGCGCTGGGTAAACCTCCCAATAATCAGCCTCATGATGTTATTGCCCGTTTTCTACACTACAATGATGCAGAGCTGTTGCTGAAGAGAGGCCGGGAGAAGAAAACTATTCAATATCAGGAAGCAGCTGTCTCACTCTACCAGGGCCTTTCAACTTTCACATTGGTGCATCGACGGGAGATGAAACCGGTTAGAGGTGCTGAACAAAGAGGAGATTCGCTATTTGTGGTCCTTCCCCTTTCAAATAAACTTTTTGTTGAGCAGTAAAACGATCTCTGCAAAAAACCATACAGAGACGTGGACAGCGCTCAGATAAGCAGTCCTCGTGGAAGGTAACGCAACGTCGGTGGTCTCGGCCCCCAGGACTCAGAATTTAAAATGGAAATGAGTGGGAAAAAATGCTCCATAAGTACTGGATTGGTTGGAGGGGGGGGGGGGAGAACTTTCCTGCTTGAATGCCACTTGGGAGATAGTTGGAATTTGCAGTAAGAGAGATCATGATGGTATTGCGGGCTGACAGCTGGGGCCACCAAAGAAGAGGACTTCTTTGTGGACAGTTACTACAGTTGGGTGAATGCCTGGACTTGGTGTAGCTATCTCATCTTATTTTATCCCTTTTTTTTTGTTATTGCTCTCATAGTTGGCATCCTTTTTGCATGATGATATGCTAATTGTTGATGCTGTTTGCACTGGTAAAGGGGATAATTTCTGGAACGGATGGGGTGGGGTGAAGAGGGGGCGGTTTGGGTGGCTTGGATTTGGGGTCGTCATTCCAGAACCTTGCCCTGTGGGCAAGTGCATGGTAAAGATGGGGTGGGTAGGGGTGGGGGAAGGAAGGGAAGAGATGGGTTCAGAGTAGGGAGGGGGGAGAAAGGGGAAAATCAGACAAGGGAGCCGAGAGAGGAAGGGTGGGGAGGAGAGAGGACGGAGGTTCTCCGTGAAGGGAAACCGGGATGGGGGCAATTATGGAAGGAACCGATAGCACCAGACCCAGCTGCGAGCACTTTCATAGTGCAAGTGGAGCACAAGATTTTAGGAAGGGAGAGAAGCAGGGAGAATGATATACTATACTGAAAGCTATCTCCTTTTAATGTAAAAGGTCTCAACTTGCCTCAAAAGCGCTCTTTAAAAAGCAGGGACCTTGAAGGGTGATCTTGTGTTCCTGCAAGAAACAAATCTTCTCTGTGCCAATCAGGGTTGACTGAGGCATAAGCCCTATTCTGAGCTGTAGATATCGTCAGATGAGCAGGGCCGGAAGAAATGTGGAGTGGCCATACTGTTTTATTAGGCCTTGCCCATAAGGGTGGAAGAGGTGAGGAAGGAAGAGGTGAGGGGCGTTGACTTTTTATGTATGTTCATCTGGGTGGGCATCTTCTCACTTTGGTTAACATATATGCACCCAATGAGGGTCAGATTCTTTTTTTTTGCAAGGTTGAAGTCTGTACTAGCCGAATTCGCGAAAGGGCCTGTTCTTTTGGGGGGGGGGGGGGGGATTGCAATGCTCATCTGACGCCACACCTGGATTCCACAGAGAATACCCGGGAGGGAAATGGAGTTAGTAGAGCATTTTGAACGTTTATGATGGATTTAGGCCTGCGGGATATGTGGAGGGACTCTCACCAGGGGGAAAAAAGTTACACCTACTACTTGCCGGTCCATCAGACTCACACACATATTGACTATTTTTTGCTGGACCAGCGACTGGTGAGGGGGGGAGGGGGGGTGGAGGCGGGGCACAGCACCTTAATGTGGTCGGACCATACCCCTGCTGGATTGCCCTTCCTTGTGATCTTGGGGGATATAGGAGGATATGGCAGTTGGCGGGAGTTTTTTCCATCAGGCCCCTGCAGTGCAAGACCATGGCCGGTTTATACAAGAAGTTTTTGAGCTGAATGCCATGGGGGAGGTTGCATTGCCAGTGGTCTGGGATGCTTTTAAGGCCACAGCTCGAGGATGCCTTATTGCTGAGGCGGCCCAGGCTAGGAAGGCCTGGGCAAGGGACCCAACGATTAGAAGGGGAGGCCAGGTGTCTCCAGCTAGAACACGCGGACTGGTTCCAAGCGGGTTTGGCGTTAGTGGCAGAAGACCCAACCTCAATTAGATGCTTATGTGCAAAAGGATTTAGATACCATGTGATGTTGACTGCACCAAATGTTCTATGAAAAGGGTAATAAGGTTGGGCGCTACCTTGCCTTGAGGCTTAAAAACAGCAAACCTCGTGAATAGTGCACGAGATTACGAAGTGATATCCCTTTGCCGTGCCTTACAGATCTGCATAGGGAACAATTAGAGGCAGAGATTACGGTGCAGGAGGTGGACGGAGCTATCCGTTGAATGACTGCTGGGAAGGCTCCTGGTGGGGATGGGTTCCCCTTGGAGTATTATAAAAAATACAGTGCTCAACTGGCGCCCACTCTGGCTGTGCTCTTTAATGAGGTGTTGCGAGGGTCATCGTTGCCCTCCACAAAGCTCGAGGCAATCATTGCGGTAATACCTAAACCGGGTAAACCACCTCGAGAGGCAGCATCGTACCGTCCCCATCTCCTTGTTAAATATGGATGTTAAAATATTGGCCTCTGTGCTGGCCGCCCAGCTAAATTTGTCTCTTCCAGACCTCCCTGATCAGGTTGGCTTTGTGCCTGGCTGTCAAGTCACTGACAGTGTTTGGCAGATGCTGCAAGTGATACATGCAGCGCGACATGATCCCCAACCAGCACTTTTGGTGGGCATTGATACCGAGAAAGCATTCGATAGGGTCAGTTGGGATTTCCTGTGGCACGTCTTGGATAAAATGGGGTTTGGACCCATTTTTTGCAATGGGTGCATGATCTCTATCGAGGGCCCCGAGCCAGTATCCAACTTAATGGGGGGTCAATCACAGAGCTTTGAAATGGAGAGGGGTACTCGACAGGAGTGCCCACTATACCCACTTTTGTTTGCATTAGCAATAGAACCATTGGCACAAAGCTTCCTTGAGCATCCTGGTATAGCTGGAGTACGGGTGGGCTCGCATGAGTACAAAATAGCTTTGGGGAGGGTAAACAGAGCACAGTGGATGCAAGAATTTCACCTCTTGTACACTGAGCAGTAGTGGGAACAGATTGAGAGCCGGCTTTGGAGAAGCTCAGTGGCTATTAATGCTAGGGAAACTAATTATGAGCTAGCTTATGGGTGGTATATGATGCCTGTATGAGTGGCCCGAGCTTTCCCAGGGGCATCAGAGTTATGTTGGCGAAATGTGGCAGGAGGGGCACCTTGGCACATGTATGGTGGCTCTGCCCCCGCAATTCAGGTTTTTTGGCGAGGAATACAATATTGTTTGAAACAAATGATAGGTTTGAATATCCCCTGGGACCTGGATATTTTTCTATTTGGGAAGAAGGTACCTAGAGGACGCACCCCCCAATTAGCATTGATTCACTATGGTCTGAACGCAGCTAGGCTGACATTAGCGACTGCCTGGAAGCAGTTAGCGCCTCCAGCATTGTCATGCTGGTTTGAACGTATGTGGGGCCTATACACAATGGAACAGGGGTGGCGGTTGGAAGGATGCGCCTGCCCCAATTTGAACAGATTTGGGAGCCCTTTGTGTTAAAATATGGCTCGCCACCGGTATCATCACTAACTTAACTGGAAATATATAAAGAGGTCCACTCCTAGACATGGGGACTTCTCTCCCCCTTCTTAGTAACATCATGGGGAGGGGATGCCCTTTACCTGTCTGATTCTGTAGCAGGGGGAAGGGAGGATGGGGGGGGGAGGGGCAGAGATGGGGAGGGAGGGAGGGGAAGGGGGATGAGGGGAAGCGAGAGAAATAAGGGGAGAGGGAAGTTGTTGAGTAGGGAATTTGGGTTGTAAGGATTTTCTTTAACAAAAAAAAGGTTGTGTTATGGCAATTGATTGAAATGATGATTCTGTGTTTCATTATTGTGCAAAACAATTTTGGGAATGGACTTTGTTTTTTTGTAACTATGTTGAAGCCTTTAACTTAAAAAAAAATATATCCATGTAAGCTGATAAGTTTGTTTTCATTGATCCTGCCCAACTAGAGGTTTTCCTGTCTGGGAAGGAGTAAGTTGTATGGATATGTATTAGTTAAATTCTACTTGCTTGCTATGTATATCTAGGTATTGATAAGTTAATTTCTCTGTGGGTTTCATTGTATTACTTGTTTAAGATTGTTGGCTTTCCCCTTGACGTAGATTTTTGTATTTCCTGCTTTATTGTTAAATAAAAGAATATGTAAATAAAAGAAAGGAAGAGATTGTAAGCCCTTCAGGGAGAGGGCAATATATGGGGTACCTGAATGTAACTCACCTTGAGCTACTACTGAAAAGGCATGTGCTAAATAATAAAACATAGCCATTCATACCAAGGCACCATGGCCAGCTGCTGCTATCCCACACCCAGCCCTGATCTCCTTCAGTTTCATGGATGACTGCACAACTGTGCAGCAAAGGCTGAATGTTGCAGTTCTTGCCGTGGAAACAGGAAACCAGGGCTCTCAACTGGGCAGGAGCAGATGACTTAGAAATCCAGGACAAAAGCTGTCCCACTATTTAACTCCTGTCCAAAAAGTATTTTGAGACTTATAACCCTGTTTTCTTCCACAGAAACAGAAGAACAGCTTTTAGGATAACTATCCAGATGGTTGTCATGAGTTGGCACAGACTCGACAGCACTTGACAACAGCAGTTCTTGGTTTGTATAGCTATCAGGTTACTCTTTTATAAAGTAATATGCAGGCAGAAGAGAGCACCTGCAGGTAATCAGATCTGGATGTGACAAATGTTTTTCTGTTCTGGCAGCATAGTGATGACTGCTGCACATTTTGGGAGGACATTTTAGAAAACAATGTTGCTCATTTAGAACATAAGATATGCCATACTGGGTCAGACCAAGGTCCATCAAGCCCATTATCCTGTTTCCAACAGTGCCAATTTAGGTCATAAGTACCTAGCAGTTTCCCCAAAAGACACAGGTTCCACAATGCTTGTATTGAGTCAAGCACTGATATCCTCGGTCCCTTTTTAATAATGGTTTATGGACTTTTCTTCCAGGAACTTGTCCAAACCTTTTTAAAACCCAGCTACACCAACAGTCTTTACTACATCCTCTGGTAACAAACAAAATTTACAGCAAGTGTTCTTGGTTCAGGCTAAGTCCTCATATACATGATGCCACAGATAGAGCTCTGCCTGGAAACTTCTCCCAGCTCCTTCCAGAACAGTGGTTCTCAACCTTTTTTGTACCATGACCCCTTTTACCATTGGTCCACTTGTGATGACCCCCAATGATAAAATCAAATGTGTCTCTCTTCCTTTACAGTTAACGCATTGTCACTGTAATCATTTGTTGAATTATTAATATATTACAGGCCTTCGCAATATGTTATTTATAAAATGTACTTATTTAAACCACAATAATTAATCACAATAGAAACATAGAAATATGATGACAGAAAGAGACCACATGGCCTATCTAGTTTGTTCTTCCATATCAACAACTACAACAGTCCCCTTTTTACCTTTAGAGAGCCTCTGTGTTTGTCCCATGCTTTTTTTAATTCAGTTACTGTCCTCATCTCTACCACCTCCACTGGGAGACTATTCCATGGATCCACTACTCTTTCCGTAAAGAAATATTTCCGCATATCACTCCTGAATCTATCTCCCTTCACCCTCATCCCAAGTCCCCTCGTAGCAGAACTTGCTTTCAATTGAAAGAGGCTCTCTCCCTGAACATTTATGCCACGGAGGTATTTAAACATCTCAATCATATCACCTCTATCCCGCCTTTCCTCTAAGGTGTACATATTAAGATCCTTCAGTCTGTCCTCATATGCTTTATAATGAAGACCACTAATCATTTTAGTAGCCACCCTCTGCACCGACTCCATCCTGTTCACATCCTTTTGAAGGTGCGGTCTCCAGAATTGCACACTATACTCCAAATGAGGTCGCACCAAAGACTTATAGAGAAGCATTATCACCTCCTTTTTTCTGCTAGCCATTCCTCTCTGTATGCACCCAAGCATCCTTCTAGCTTTTGCCGTCGCCTTTTCTACCTGTTTACCTACTTTAAGATCATCAGACACAACCACGCCTAGGTCCCGCTCTTCTTTAGTGGACAAAAGTACTTCACCCCCATACTATATTGCTCCCTTGGATTGCTGCAGCCCAAAATGCATGACCTTACATTTTTTAACATTAAATCCCAGCTGCCAAATTCTAGACCATTCTTCAAGCTTAGCTAGATCCCTCCTCATGTTATCTACACCTTCCTGGGTGTCTACTCTATTGCAGATTTTGGTATCATCTGCAAAGAGGCAAACCTTACCTGACAGCCATTCCGCTATAACACTAACAAATATGTTAAAAAGAATCAGACCAAGGACAGATCCCTGGGGAACACCACTGGTAACATCCTTCTCCTCAGAGTGAGCTCCATTTACTTGTACTCTTTGTCGCCTCCCACCCAACCAATTTCTAACCCAAGCAGTAACTTTAGCATCCATCCCTAGGGTGCTCAGTTTGTTTATAAGTCGCCTGCGAGGAACAGTGTCAAAGGCTTTACTGAAATCTAAATACACCACATCTAGAGCTCTCCCTCGGTCCAACTCCCTGGTCACCCAGTCAAAGAAATCAATCAGATTTGTCTGACAAGACCTGCCTCTGGTGAATCCATGCTGCCTCGGATCCTGTAATCCGCTGGACTCCAGAAACCTCACTATTTTCTCTTTTCAGCAGCGTTTCCAATAATTTACTCACCACCGAAGTTAAACTAACCGGCCTGTAGTTTTCAACCACATCCTTACTTCTGCTTTTGTGTAAAGGCACCACATGAGCCTCTCTCCAGTCCTTTGGCACCACTCCCGACTCCAACGAGGCATTGAAAAGGTCAGTCAGTGGAGTTGCTAGTACGTCCCCAAGTTCCCTCAGTATTCTAGGGGGTATCCCATCCGGTCCCATCGCTTTGTCTACTTTAAGTTGAGCTAGTTTCTCACGAACACAGTCTTCTGAAAATTGTTCAAGATGTCCCTCGCTTCTGTTCCTATTTGTGGGTGTTTTCTGAGGTTGTGCTCCTGGTTCTTCATCTGTGAACACAGAACAAAAATATTTGTTAAGCAATTCCGCCTTATCCTTATCAGCTTCTACATATTCCTCCCCTGCACCCTTGAGTCTGACAATACCACTTTTGCCCTTCCTCTTCTCACTAATATATCTGAAAAATGTCTCATCCCCCATTTTATTGCATTGGTATTTCCTCCTCCTTTTGAATCTTTGCCTTCTTGACTACTTTGCTAGCTTCTGTAAGTTTTTCCAAATACAGATGCCTGTCTTCCTCTCTGTGATCTCTTGTATTTCATGAAGGCCTCCCTCTTTTTCTTCACTTTTTCAGCTACTTCTTTCGAAAACCATACAACAATATTTGATTTCAAAATTATGATGATTTTGCAGTCAAATCACTAATATGAAATAAAATTATTTTTTTCTACCTTTGCTGTCTGACCAATTTATTCTCTGATCATGCTGGTCCCGATCTGAGGCTTCTGCTTTCCTGTCTTCTCTTAGCTCTCTTTCTGTGGTCCATGGTACATCTGCCATTTCTTTTCTCTTTTGTCTTCTTCACTTCTTTCCATCAGCCTATTTCCAGTTCCCTTCTAGTTCAAATACCATGGCAGCCCCTTTCAGCATCCACTCCCTTCCAGTCTCATTCTCCCATCCCCTCGCATCAGCCCATTTGAAGCCTTAGCCCCCCGTTTTCTTCCAAGGCCAGCAGCTCTATCCTCCCCTCCCCACCATCAGCCCATTTCCAGTTGAAGCCCCCCCCCCAAATCAGCTCACTTCCAGTGCTAGTCCCCCCTCAACCCCATTACTAGTCCTACCCCCCTCTTCAGTCCATTACCAGTCCCAGCCTTCTCTAATCAGCCCATTTCCAGTCTTAACCTCCCCGATCAGCTCATTTCCAATGCTAGCCCCCCATCAGTCCATTACCAGTCCTATCCCCTATCAGCCCATTACTAGTTCCAACCCCCCATTTATCAGTCCATTCCCAGTCCTAGCCTTCCCTAATCAACCCATTACCAGTGCTAGCCCCCCCATCAGCCCATTATAATCCTAACCTGCACTGCCTCTCCCCTCTGTCCAGCATTTATCCCGTCTGTCCAGTATGTCCCTGTCGCTCCCCTTTGTCCATGTCAGCCCCCTCCCTCCCGCCCTCCCTGTCAGCCCCCCCATCCATGTCAGGCCCTCCCTCCCGTCCATCCCTCCATGTCAGCCCCGTTGCAGGTTCCCTGCCCCCTCCTCCCCTCTCCCTATGTCTGCCTGCTACTGCCCTGTTCTTCTGCAGCTGCGTTTCCCTGTCTCTTAGGGAACCGCGGCTGTGTCGGTAAAGCTGTTGTGGAGCCTTCCCGTCTCTCGACAGGCTCCGTGCAGCATTGTCCCCCGCCTCCAAAGGAAGTAGTAAATAACTTCCTTTGGAGGCGGGACAATGCTGCACGGAGCCCGTCGAGAGATGGGAAGGCTCCCCAACATTTTCACAGGCACAGCCACGGTTCCCTAAGAGACAGGGAGCCATGGCTGCAGAAGGGAGGCGGTGAGTTTGTCGCTGCCGAGAAGCAGACTCGGCAGCAGCAGAAACTTGTGCAATTATTTATTTATTATTATTTTTTTTTAACTGGAGTGAGGTGACCCCTGCTAAATCCTGTGGTGACACCATGGGGGTCGTGACCCACAGGTTGAGAACCACTGTTCTAGAAGCTTTTAGAGCACTCCTATGCATGCACACATATTCTCACCTGCCAACGCTGTGCCTCATCTTCTCAGTCTGGTAAGCAGCATAGCAGAATACAACTCCAAGGAGAGAAGGGAAGGTTGTGAGGATTATCTTGCTTTCCATGGAGAAAACTTGCTATAGGTAAGTAACATTGTTTTCTCCATAGACAGAAGGATAAGTGTTCACATATGGGATTTCTTAGTTACTAGCTGACTTGGAAAAAAAAGGGGTTAAGTGTCTGCTAGTTGTGACACTAACAGAAAAGCCTTTTTTTTTTTGGCAATAGCCCTTTAGGTAAATACAGAATTAGGCAGCACGGAACAAAAGAAAAAATATAGTCCTAGGGAGGATGGAACTGGATTCTAATACCTGAACAGATTTCGAAATAGTTTGGCCAAATCTGCTGCAGTGTCAAATCCCTTTCTAGAGATTAGTGTGATGCAAATGTGTGCACCAAGATCCAAGTTGCAGCTTTGCAAATCTCTTCGGTGGAATCTGAACACAAATGGACCACCAATGCAGTCATAGCTTGGATGTTGTGAGCCATGACATGACCCTCGAGCTTCAGACCTGTCTGAGCATAAATGAAGGAGATGCAATGTGCTAGCAAAATTGAAAGAGTACATTTGTTGGCAGCAGTTACCAGCCTATTGGGGTCAAAACAACAAAACATTGGTGGGACTTTCTAGGGACTTTAGTTTGCTCCAAATAAAAGATAAAGCTCTTTTGCAGTCCAATGTATACAATATGCTCTCCCTTTTGTGAGCACAGGGCCTTGGGAAAAATGTTGGAAAGACAATTGACTGGTTAAGGTGGAAACCTAACACCACTCTAGGAAAAACTTAGTAAAGGGTGCATCACTACTAGAGCCTGGAGCTCACTTACTCTGTGTACTGAAGTGATTGCCATCAAAAACAAGACCTTCTAGGTCAAGTACTTCAGTGCATAGGTATCTAGTAGCTTGAAAGGAGCCTTCATCAGATGAGTCAAAAACCATGTTGAGAGCCTAAGGACACTGTGGGAAGCTTTGTAAGAAGCAGGCCCTGCATGAAGCATAAACTAAAGATACAGAGAGATAGGTTTACCTTCTACATGATGGTGATAAGCACCAATTGCACACAGGTAAACCCTGACAGAGTTGTTTTTTTAATCTGACAAATGTAGAAGGTATTCAAACAGTTTATATGTGGGACATGAGAAAGGGTCTACATCTCACCCCTTACACCAGATGGCAAAACCTCCTCCTCTTGAATCCATATGAGCACCTTGTGGATAGAAGCAACAACAACAGCAGGATTCAGTTTGGACAAACTTATTCCCTTCAATACCCAAGCTGTGAGGACCAGGGGACTCTATGTTGGGGTGCAACAAAATTCCCTGAATTTGCATAATCAGAGTTGCAGAGTTGCCCATAGTGAATTGGGACCCTGATGGAAAGTTCTTGCAGAAACAGAAACCCCAGTTGTCTGGACCAATAAGGGCCTATGAGAATTAGCATGCCCACATCTTCCTTGAGCTGCAGGACAGTTTTTGCTATTAGAGGAATAGGAGTATATGGATACAGAAGACTCTCCCCAATGTATGCAGAAGGCAGTTTTCCTGTGTCCCCACCCTGGAGCAGAAATGAGGCATTTGCTTGTTCTAGGAGTGGCAATCAAATTTATCAAGGGGGTTTCCCCCATTCTTGGAAGAGACTGATCCACCTCCTGGCTCAGGGTCCATTTATGAGGCTCAGCTTGTCCACCAGAGCATTGTCCTTACCAGACGGGTATGTGGTTCAGTGTCATTTCATGGAAACAAGTTCCACAGCCTAACCATTTCCAAACACAGAAGGTATGAACTAGTTCCTTCCTATTTGATTATGTAGTACATCACAACCTGACTATCTGGATCATGATAATTGGATTGCTAATGAATCTCTGGAAGCCTTTAGAAAATTTGTATTGTTCTCAGTTCCAGAAAACTGATTTACATGAGCTCTCCAGTCCAGTTTGGGCATATCTGTTGCCAGCAGCTTTTAGGAGGAAGAAATTTGGAAGGGAAGACCTTTGGCCAGATTGGAATGATCTGTTTGACAGATAGGTATCCCAGAGAGGCGTGAGAGACATGCCAAGTCCTGAGTGGACTGCAATCCACTAAATGCTCAGGGTCTACCAAACTCATCCCATGTTGAGAAATGTCAAGGGAGTTACATGAACTGTTGAAGTCACGTGGCCCAACATTCTCAACATGGTCTCTCACTTGATAACTGCTGACTCTTGTATTCCTTCCACTATCGCCACCAGTAGGTTAAGCCAGTCTTGAGGAAAGAGGTCTTTTGCCTGAGCCAAGTCTAGTAGGGCTCCGATGAATTCCAATTGGCAGAAGGGGTTGAAGTTTGACCTTGGGATAATAGATTATGAACCCTAATAGTAGCTCTAGCACCAGTGTGGTTAGGTGTGTGGATTTGTGGATCGCACTCCTGAATAGCACTCAGGATCAGCCAATCATCCAGGCAGAAAAGCATATACATGCACAGTCTGCATAGAAACATTCCACCAATGCATACATAATCACATCAGGTGTCTAAAAAAATCTATGCATATAAATGTGGAAGGAGAAAAGAATCTCAGAATCCAATGAGGTGAACTAGCACAAACTTCACATATTCAAAGCCACACCTCTCAACATCAATGGCTCTAAAAAAACTCCTGCCACATCACAAAACAAATTGTTTTTCAAATGTGTCAAATTGTAATTCAGTTGTAGTTCAAAACACCTGCAATCTCTCAAAGCATGGCTTAACTGAACATGGCTTGAATGTAATGAGATTTCCTCAAACAAACATGTCATGCATGTAACATCCTTAAAAGCTGTGAAACAAGCTCACCAAAATACAAAATCAAAATTATCTTTATATGATAACACAGCTACTAGGCGGGCTCACCAACGCCACACATAGGCTGCCAAGGCATGCCGTTGCACACTTCAAGGAATGCTCCACCAAAACTGCAAAAAACATGCATCTCAAAACCACATTCTGCTGTTGATCCCAACTTACATGTCAACCAACTCAGTCACAGATTGCCTGTGCTAGTTCACCTCATTGGATTCTGAATCTCTTTTCTCCTTCCACATTTATATGCATATATTTTTTTAGACACCTTATGTGATTATGTATGCTCATTGGTGGAGTGATTTTTTTTTGACTTGTCATTTTTCACTCTGGAACTGACCTTTATTTGGTTGTGCATAGAAACATTGACAACTGTGAGGCATTTCATAAACACCTGAGGAGTAGAGATGAGTATTTACTGCTGGAAGTGGCACATACCTGTAATGAACTGACAAATATTTCCTGTGACTGGGATGTATTTGTATGTGGGCAGGCATCCTGTACAGCTAGAGAACATAGTCAATTCCCTTTTTGGAGATAGGGAACTTTTCCTGAGGTCTAGGATAGTATTCCCTTCTCTGGCCCTAGGATATATCTCAAATAAAAATCACAGCACTTTATGCCCTGGCAAGACAGACTTGACTGTGTTGGCAACCTGAAGGGTGGAAAGTTACCGTATTTATGTGAAACATTTGGTATACCGCCATTGGCACAATAAATGGCATCAGAGCAGTTTACAATCAGATCAATGGTTATCAGATTCAAAAAAGAGTAGTACCTCCCAATGCTGAGAGTTGATTAAGCAATTTGGCAGGAATTTGAATAGGAGCCAGTCTGTACCCCTCCTGGAATATTCTCAGCATCCAGGAGGGCCTATAAGGGACCAACTATCTGAAAAGGTGGCAAGCCTCCCTTTGACTGGTGGGTTGTCTGGGAGAAGGACAATAGTAGTGGCTATGTTCTGTAGAAGCTGGTCAAAAATCATATCCCTAGTTTTTGCTGGGATGCTGCCTAGGGCTTCAGAACCTTCAGCTGTTGATGGCAGGCATGCAAAGGTTGCCTGGTGTGGGAGGAGTAGGAAAGAGGAGCAGCCCTATGCCAGAGTATAGTAGGACCTCTGCTGCCTTCCACTGTGGAAGTTCTTAGATAAGGAGGCTCGGTCAGTTCAGTAGTGGGCCTGGAGAGCATCTCAAGGTGTCCGTATGCTGCTCCGATCACAATTGCTGCTTCTTAGACCTCATCTCTGAAGAGACAGTTTCTATGGCACAGCAAGTCAGAAAGATGCTCTTGAACACTAGGCTGTGGTGCCAATACTCATTGATGATGCTATCAATGCCATCCCAGACATTTTCCACATTCCTTTTATTGTGCCACTAGGGAGCAGTACTGGTCAACCTTTCTATAGAGGGAGAAAGTTGATCAATTCCTCCAGGTTGCATATGATGTTTCCACAAATACAAGCCCATTAAAAGCTGGTAGGATGCCATGTGGGATGTGAGCACAGCTTCTGAATAAAACTATCTCCCAGGAGTTCAAGGTCCTAGCCTCACTCCATGGGGCATCACAGAGTGGGTCCTGGAGCTCCTAGGTCCCTTTGAGGATGGATTTGATAACCATGGAATGGTGGAGTAGCTGAAAATTTTCAAAATCTGGATTCTTCTGGTCTCTATAAATAGAGTCTACCTTCTTGGCAACTGGAGGCAAGGGTAGGCGGTGGGGAAAGTTCCTCACATTCTCATCTGCATCATCTGAAGTATGTGGTACATCGGCACTGTCCACTGCTTCCTTAAAGGCAATGCAATATCGAAGGATAGAATCTTCCTCCATCTCCAATAGAAATTTATTTAACAAGATTTTTATACTGCCTTTTTGTACAATCAAAGTGGTACAAATTAAAAACTCAAACATTACAGAGAACTCAAGATGTAAACTTAGGTAGGGGTGACATGCAGGGTCTGCTCAGAAGCAAAACCTATATACACTGCAATATATGTACAAGGGTTAGATACTGTTTAGGTATGTAAGATGAAGAGGAAGGACTAGGTATTGTCTCTGAAGTGATCAGTGAAAAGGAAGGTTTTGAGATATTTTCTGAAGTCCTTTAAGTCCTTGGTTGTCCTCACCTTCTCTGGGAGAGAATTCTAGATGACGGGTGCTGCTAATGAAAGAACCCTCTTCGTTGTAGAGTTATTAACTTTGGTGTAAGAACTAGGAGTTGAAATGGTGTCTCTGGTGCTCTGTCTCTTAGGTCTGCTGTGTAATTTTGTGCATATCAGTTCCTGTAGAATTCCGGCTGATGTGTTGTTTCTTATCTTGAAGATAGTCAAAGCAGTTTTGTATCTTGCACATAAGGTAACTGGTAGCCAGTGAAGCTGATATAACAGTGGTGTTATGTGGTCATGTTTGGCAGATCCTGTGATGAAGTGGGCAGCCGTGTTCTGGGCTAGTTGCAAGGGAAGGGTGATGTGCGTTGGAAGGCCGTAATATCGGGCGTTTCAATAGTTCAGCTTGGAGGTTTTAACTGCTTGACAGACCATGTGGAAGTGATCCAGACTGAGGAGGGGGTTTTAGTCTTCGGATAACAACAAGCTTTTGGAATGCGTTCCTGGAGGTTCTGCTGATGTGGGCTTGTAAGTTTAGAAAGCGATCAAGGATGATATCAAGGTAGTGTACTTCCTTTTACTGGGATTAGTGTCCGCAATGGAGATTGATGATGGGGGGGGGGGGGGTAAAGGAAGAGTCCTGTGTTATGAATAATGCCTCAGATTTTTTGAAGTTGACTTGGAGGTTGTTGGGAGCCAGCCAGTTACTCATCTTCTGTAGGCATTTAGTGATAGCTGTATAGTCTGGCGTGTTGAGATGGATAAGGGAATAGACCATGACCTCATCTGCATAAATGGCATAGTTAATTTTGTGCTGCTTGAAGATGCTGCAGACTGATTGTAAGTAGATGTTGAAGAGAAGGGCAGACAAGGAGGACCCTTGGGGGACTTCCTGTGTTGTGTTGAATGGAGTAGAGGTGGTTTGAACCAACTTTGATCTTTGTTGTCTGTCACTGAGGTAGGATTGGAACCAGTTGAATGTTGTGCTATGAAGTCCAATATTAGTTAGTCGGTTTAAGAGGATGCTGTGTGATACGGTATTGAAGGCCGAGGAGATGGCAACAAAGACGAGTAGGAATCCAGTTATGTTGTGATTCCTCTAAGGAGGTATGTCAAAACAGATGTATGAGGAGGGTCTCGACACTATGGTTAGGACGAAATCCATGTTGGTGTGAATCCAGAGGAGCATACAGGTCAATATGGTCTTTGCAGTTGACTCTGTACCACTTTTTCAATTACTTTGGATAGAAAGGGCAGTCTGGAAATAGGTTGGTAAGTTGCAGGATCAGAGCTGTCTGTTTTATAGGATGGGGTCGGATGGTAGCTTGTTTGAGAGCAGGGGGCATGTAGCCTTAAGATAGGGATGAGCTTATGATGTTGTGGATACAGTTGACAACTTTATCATTGACAGATTTGATCCACATGACCAGGCAGGGGTCAGTGGGCGCTGTACTGGTGTTTAAGGCAGCGATGGTGCAGAGTAATTTGCTCCGTAGTTAAAATGTGAAATTCACCCCATTTGAGTTTGAGGTTGGGTTCTGCAGTTGAGGTGTTGGCAGTGTTAGGGGAGGTTTGTTCTTGTTGATGAGGAAATCTTTGAGATTGGGAGATGGATAGTGTCTTCTTTGTGGGATGGATCCTTCGTGAGGGTGCAGACAATTTCAAAATAGCTCTCAAGGCTTGTTGCTAGTGTTTAAGAGAAGGTTGGTGTGGTATTATCATTTGTGCCTTGTTTGATCAGGTCCATTGTAGTCTCTTTGCATTATCTGGTATTGAAGAAGAGTGGCTTGTGACCGGTCATGTCTCCATGTATGCTCTAGCTGGCAAAGGTTTTTGTTTATTTTTCTCATTGCATCAGAGTACCACGGGGCAGATTTGAATTTCTTCTCTATTTCTAAGATTTGGGCCGTAAGGAGCCTTCGCTGCTGCATTGATGGTGGCGTTTCCAGGTTTTAATTGCCTCATCTAGGTCTGCAAAGTCCTTAGGGGAGGCTTGGAAGGATATCATTGAGGAACTGGCCTTTGTTATATCCTTTAAAATCTTCTTTCAGAGTGGGGTATTCTCTGTGATTTCCTTGTTGGGGGAGGTAAATCTTAAAGTGTATGGCATGATGCTCTTATTAGGGTATTAGTATGGCAACAGGGGCCGTTATGCTGTCCTGTGATTGAAGGTTCTTTGGGACAAAGATGAGGTCTGGAGTACAGCCTGAATTGTGAGAGGTGCCCTTGAGGATTTGGCAGAAGTGATTCCATTGCCTTGTGGAAAGCCGCTTCTTCTCTGCTAGGTGCGGCGCTCAGGTTTAGGTCACCTAGTAGTATAAGCGGCTTATGAGGGGAGTTGGCCGAACATATGGCTTTGAGTATGTTGATGTCTTGTCAGTGTTTGGGGCTCTGTGGGTAAGACAAATGGCTAGATGTCTGTTTTCTATCGTGATTAAGTCACAGTGTTTATGGCTTACAGATTGGGAAGTTTTAAAGTCTGTTCAGACAAGGATAAGTATCCCACCGCCTCTCTTATGGGTGCGTGGGCAGTTGAAGGCAGTATGGGATCATGACATGATCTGAGATAGAATGACCTGGTCAGTGCTTTTTAGCCAGGATTCAGTGATGCAGAGGATGTCAGTTTGGTGATATTGAATATGATCTATGATGGTATTTGTCTTGTTTCTGATGGACATAACATTGATTAGTCCAATGTTAATTGGAGTGATTAGCATGTGTAGGTGTGGTAGCCAGTTGTGCTAGTGTTGGTTTGAATTCTTATTTATCTGTGGTTTCGTCTGTTAGCATGCTTTTGGGGGTTCATCCATATGTGTGGTTAGCAAGGTATGTGTAGCTGGGAAGGTTGCAGGGCTGTTGTGGGTATGTTTGTGGTATAGGTAGCTGTTCCGGAGCAGCAGAGTAGCATCCAGATGAGAAGAAAGGCATATAATACTTGGTTGGCTGGCAACATTGGGGATTCCGTGGCATTATAGTTTTATGCTTTTTGGTGGAATCATAGGAGGGTATGGGGTGGGGCTCTTTCAGCAGTGAGTTCCATTTCTGATGAGTGGTACTTACAGTTTGTTGTTTTCTTGATAAAAGTGTGTCCTGATACAATACAAAGTGTCTATGAGATGTGTGGGGTGAGAGTTGTCTGCTTGTGAGTAGACCTAATAGGGGTGAGGTCAGCAGCATGGTCTTAGAGGCTGTTGAGCTTAGTGTCGGTAGCTTTCTGGTTTGGGTTGAACTGATTTCTGCATACCAGCCTGTGTTCCCCGCCAAAGAACCCTCTGGGGAGGCTGCCAGACACAGGCGCGCTGGATGGCACTTTTTTTAAAGTTGCTGTGGTGGTCCCTGATTGGTCTTGAGATGGAGAGCGGGAGGGGTTTCAGCCTCCCGCTCTCTTTCCTGATGCTGATGGGGGCTCTGGATCTGAGGGAAATGGAATGGACCTGGTCTTGTCCCTAACAAAGTCATGGAAGGTAAGCTCTGAGGGAGGGGTAGGATCTGAGAGAAGCTTTAGCAGACCTCTCCTCCAAGCAATGTTCCCTCTAATTTTCTGTAGGCTGTGTGCGCATAAAAGATCAGCTGTGCAGCTTTTGAAGGAAGGTAAAATTTTTGTGCGCCACATAACACTCGGAGTTATATACTTTAAAATTTGACTACACATCAGAATACAGTATGTACACCACATTGATTGCACTAGAAAATATTGTAGAACTTGTGAAAACCATAAATACACAACAACTTTTCAATTTTAAGAACGTCTGTGTTTTCTATCAGAATCAGAACCGTAATTTTTGTGCGCTCTGTTGTAAAGTATGTGCGCTCACTCGGCGAGGTGTGTGCGCACGCGCACAGCTTAGAGGGAACAGTGCCTCCAAGAAGTATTCAGAGTCAAACTCAGATTTCCAGGAGCACTCAGAATTTGACTCAGGTAAGTACTCAAAGAATGTCCCATTCTCTGCCTGGGGAGTCAGATCTCCTTCAGGAGCACCGATGCATCAGTGATTTCTGGCGCAGGGGGGAGCAATCACCCTCCCCCAAATGCACTGGAGAGCAATATCGACTGGGCAGAAGCAGGCTGGTCCCAGCTCCTTGGAGGTTGGTGCATCCTCTTTGATAAGGCGGAGTGATCTTGTCCTCACGTCAGGGCTGCTTCAAGGGTCAAGGGTGATCTGCAATATCAATGCTCTTGACATCTTGCTTTCAATGGATCTCAATGCCGATGCACAGATACCTCAGTTTGATGCTCACCAGTGATGGGTCATGATATCTGAAGATTAGGCCAAATCTTTACTCTGCCTCAGAGCAGAATCAGCAAATGTCCAATGCCAGGTGGAAGTACTGGTGCTCGGCTCTGAGTTAGCATGAGAGCTCCTTGAAGATGATGCACCTTCAGCAGCCAGATGCAGCTCCGGAAGCCATAGAGACCTATGCCAAAGACAATGGACTGATCGTGTCTGTACCAAAAATGAGTTTGCTCTACTTCTCTTGACCCTGGAGCCCTCTCCTTATCTGTGAACGCTACACAAAGTGGCTCATGGTCAAGCCCTATGCACTACAGGCAACCATTTATGTCTGTGTAACAGACATGGCCCCAAGGCATCAGCTGCACATCTTAAACATACTGGCTGGCTTTCAGGACATAATCGCTCTGTAAAAACTGCAGTGAAATCAAAACTTAATTTTGATGAAAGAAAAATTACATGCGACTGGAACACTTAAGGCCTAAATGTGACCTATGGCAGTGTCACAAGAAAAAGAAAGGAAACCTTAATGATAAAAAAAAAAATGCAGAACTACGGAAAAATAAAGGGAAAAGCAAGTAGCAACAACAGCGGCAGGACAGAAGACTTACACATAGCCAAAAGAAAGAAATTGACTAATTTAATAAAAATCAGGCACATACCACGGACAGACACTAGAAAAAGGTCTGTGGGGCTTCGCAGAAAACAGAAGACTGAGGGAGAGATGAGGTGCAGTGGTGGCAGGAAGGAATACGCGTGCATGTGCAGAAGAACTGTGTTAAAAGCTTCTAGAAGGAGCTGGGAGAAGTTCCCGCATGGGGCTCAGTCAGCAACGTCATCCATATGTGAGCCCTTTTCTTGATTGTCCACAGAGAAAACTATAGGTCCCATTTGAAGGTATAAATAACAGACTTGCACATTTATGATGTTCACATGTATATCTGGCCATTTCAGAAAAGGCATATAGCAACATGCAGGTTCTTTACACATACAGAAAGGCAGCATGTTCTAGGTCAGTGGTTCTCAACCCAGGCTTCTAGGACCCCCAGGCCAGTCAGGTTTTCAGGACATCCACAATGAATATGCATGAGATAGATCTGCATGCACCGATTCCATTGTATGCAGATCTATCTCATGCATATTCATTGTGGATACACTGAAAACCCTGACTGAACTAGGTGTCCCAGAGGACTGGTTTGAGAACCACTCTTCTAGGTAGTCATTCACAGTACACATATTCTGTATTTTATAAACAGCAATATATCTTGGCATTTTTACCCATCAGTATTTGCACCTGTTCACAAATCATGCACTACTACCCAAACTACTTGTCTTTAGGATTTAGCATTTTGAAAAGTGCATGATGGGTGATTTGGCTCACTTTTGATTAACAAATCCACCTTCCCAGGACAAAGTTTGACTTGGAGGGTCCCTGCCTCATAGGTTTTGTGCATGTACTTACAATATTTTCCAAACATGCAGGGCTTAATTTCTGAAGGAACAAGCTTGAACATAGTTCTGCCACTTCTGTTTAGGACTCTAGAGCAGTAAGTGTGCTTTGTTTCACACCCCCCCTCCAAGCAGCCTGCAGGGAAAAGGGAGGGGAGGAGTGAGCTGGGAGCAAAGCAGAGAACAGTCCCACTACTCCATAATCCAGCCTCTCTTCTCTTATTGCTCCTGTCCCTGGCCTCTCTGCCCCTTCCTTGGCTTTCACAATTCCACTTCTTTTTTGTCTACAAATTTAGCCCTGCATATGTGTATATCTTTCAATGTGAATATATGCCTTTTTGTGTGCAAGCATGGTTTACAAAATGGCCTCTCTTCCATGTACCACCATATATATGCATCATCAGTGTTATAAAAGGCTCTATGCTCACTAAACCTTTTATAAAATACTTGCCTACTTTTTAAATGGCTGAATGTAGATGGCCATTTGCCCATCTACTTCTAAACAAACCATAACCTTTGAGAGTCTGTAGAGCCAGTGTACATCCTTTTTAGTCAGATGCAATTTCAGGTTGATTAAAAACAAAAATTAATTTGAAAGGTTGAACTTGGAGCTTCATTTGTAGACAGAAAAAAAAGTGGGACTGTGGGTGGGGTCAGGGCCGGAAGTGACTATGGGGGTGGGGCCAGGACCAGAAGTTCAAATACTTATTTGTTCCTGGTTTCTCATTTTTTATTGCTTTATATTTCATTAGCGGAACTATGTTATGCCTGATGCAGGCACAGTTTGCTGAAACTTGGCCCAAGTCAGGTCCTTAATAAAGTGGTATTAACAGAAGACCTTTTTGTGTGGCTGTGGTCTCTCTGCTACTTCCTTTGTCATTTAGCAAGTTAAACAGGCCAATATCATCATCTCTATAATTTTTGAAAATACCACTTAGCAAAATTATGCATTTGCCAGTGAATGCATAATTGCTGCCTTGAATGTTGTTGTTGTTTAAGTGCCGTTGAGTCTGTGTGTCAACTCATGCCAATCCTCTGGACAGTTGACCTAAACTGTGTTCGGTCTTCAGTCTGGTGGCTCATTGATAAAGTGGCACCCATAGCTGCTGTTATTGTATCAATCCATCTCATTGCTGGCCTTCCTCTTTTACGTTGACCTTCAACCTTGTCAAGCATGATGTCTTTCTATAAATCTCTCTCTTTGCATGACATACTACTACTGAGCATTTGTATAGCGCTACAAGACGTTGCATACATGTAAGAGGACAGTCTCTGCTCATCAGAGCTTACAATCTAGACAATACAGACACACACAGAAGTGGTAGACAGGGATAAAACAAGGGGGAATGGTAAAGAAAAAGGAGATCAAGTGAGTCAAGATCAAAAAGCAGCAACGAAGAGGTGAGTTTTCAGCCTGGATTTGAAAAGGGTCAGAGAAGGTGCTTGGCATACAGGTAGTTTGTTCCAGGCATAAGGTGCAGCAAGGTGAAAGGAGCGAAGTCTGGAGTTAGCAATAGAAGAGAAGAGCACAGATAGAAGTAATTTGCCAGAAGAGTGGAGTTCCCAAAGGGGGTGGGGGTGTAAGGAGAGAGAAGAGAAGAAAGGTAGTGAGTTGCTGCAGAGTGAATACACTTATAGGTCAGCAGGAGGAGTTTGAAATGGATGCGGAAACAGATAGGTATACCCAATGAAGTGACTTGAAAAGAGGGGTACTATGGGCATGACGAGGCTGGAAGATTAGCCGCACAGAAGAGTGTTGAACAGATTGAAGGGGAGAGAGATGATTCAAAGGGAGCCCAGCAAGGAGTAGATTACAGTAGCTAGAGGGAGGTGATTAGCAATTGGTAGTTGTCTTAGTAGTGTGTTCAGAAAGGAATAGGTGGATTTTTGTTTGATGTTATAAAGAAAGAAACAGCAGGTTCCTTAGCTATCAGATGGATGTGTGTGGAGAAGGAGAGAGAGGAGTCAAAGACAACCCAAAGGATTCGAGCTGAGGAAACGGGGAGGATTAGAGAATTATGCCACAGAGACTGAGAAAGGAGAAAAAGAGGAGGAAAAACACCCCCCCCCCCCAAAAAGGTTTTAGGGGGAAAACTTAAGCAGCTCAGTCTTGGCCATGTTCAATTTCAAGCAGAGCAATGTCAGAAAGGCAGGCAGAAGATCTGGGTCTGGATTGCTGGAGATGATTTCAGGTGTCGAGAGGTAGATCTGTGCATGTCCATCGGCATAAAGCTTGGTACTGAAAGCCATGGGGAAGAGATGAGCACACCAAGGGACTGGGTTTATAGAGAGAGAAAAACAAGCGGGACTCAAGACAATCCTTGGGTTACACCCAACTGAGAAGACAGGACAGCAGACAGAGGAGCAGTCACAAGAATTAACACTGAAAGAGCGATGGGAGAGATAGGAGAACCAGGATAGTACAGTGCCCTTAAAACCAAGCGCGAGCGACACAGTATCAAGGCGAAGAATACGTGGCGTCAGCAGTGTCAAAAGAACCATAGAGGTCAAGAAGGATAAGGACAGAGTTAAAGCCATTGGATTTTGCCAGGAACAAGTCACTGGAGACGTTGGCAAGAACCGTTTCAGTAGAGGGTTAGAGTGTAAAGGGGGAATGGCCAGATTGTAAAGGATTCAGGAGGGCCATGAGGAGGAGGGAAAGTCAAGGTAGCAGCAGTGAACAGCATGTTCAAGTAGTTTAGAAAAGAAGGGGAGGAGGGAGATGGGTTGATAAATTAGAAGGACAGGTTAGACTCAAAGTGAGGGTTTCTTGAGGAGCTTGTAAACTACAGTTGCAGTGCAGACCGATGAGAGTTGAGAATATGAGAGATGGATTTAGGACAACAGTGGAGGTGATGGGGCTTAGGAGACAGGTGGGGATAGGATCAGAGGAGCAGGGTAGTGATTTTGGCAGGAAGAAAGAAGAAAGACGGGGTGCAGTTGCCTCTTCAGAGAGCACAGAAAGGAAGAGTATAGAAGAGGTAGAGGGGGGAAAGTTGGGAGGTAAGAGGGGGATGAGGGAAAGTAGCCTGACTGTGGGGGAATTGGAGGGTGATATTGTGGATTTTGTCATGGAAAGAGTCAACCAGGCTTTGTACGGAAATAGTCAACCAGGATATGTTCGAAGTATGAAAGATGAAGTATTGACATATGAGCTTCTAAAAGAAAGCTTAGGATTGATCTCCTCTAGTACTGAAGGGTTTGTTCAAGCAGTCCATGGTATATACAGTATTCATCACCAGCACCATAATTCAAAGGCATTGATTTTCTTCCTATATATCTTTTTCACTCATCCAACTTTCACAATCCCATATGAAGTTATTGAAAATACTATGGTTTGGAACAAGTTGAATCTTTGTATGGAGAGACACATCTCGTGTCTTGAGAATCTTGTCTAGGTCGCTCATAGCCATTTTGCAACAGAGCAATGCGTCGTCTGAGTTGATTTTTTGACTGCTGGTCGTTTCTTTATTGATTGTGGATCCAAGTAGGTTAAAGTTGTCAACTATTGCAATTTCTTCTCCAGCAATGATGAACTTATTGCTTTAGCCATGTTGTCAGGATGTGTCTTTACATTAAGGTGCAGGCCCATTTTTAGACTATGGTTCCTTGATCTTGAGAACCAAATGTTTCAGATAATTTCACTTTCAGACAGGTAGTGTGGCAATATCAGCCATAACGAAGACTGTTGAGTCTTCCACAAATCTTCACATCTATCATCTTATTAAAGTCCTGCTTCTCGGATGATTTATCCTGTGTACATATAATTTAAACAGGTAGGGGGAAGTATGCACTATGCAGCCTTGTCAAACACCTTTTCTAATTTCAACCAGTCGGTTTATTTATACTTTCTTTAAAAACTTAATATACCGCCAAAACCGATAGCCTAATACGGCGGTTTTACAATAAAACCAAAGTGGTATACTTTTTACCTGAGAAGGGAAGAAAGGCTAAGGCCATATGACATGGACCAGGAAAGCGTGTTCGGAAACGGTTGACTGTCTTAATTCAATCGCTAAAGGTTGTGAAAGAGATCGATCAGGTGTTCTGGTTATAACAACAGACTTCTTACATGTGGCCCACAGTTTTCTCATAGTTTTACAACAGTCAAAAGCCTTGTTGTAGTCAAATAAAACACCAGATAACCCTTTAGGTAGTCTTTTGTCTTTCAAGGGATCCGTCTCACATCGGCGATGTGCTTTCATTCCAAACCCTTTCCTGAATCCTGCTTTGCACTTCAAGCAGTTCTCATTCCAGGTATGGTTTGTAGTCTCTGCTAAATGATCATCTTTCAGCAACTACAAGCACAGACTGTACACATGGACTTCACCTAAATTGGATTGTACAAAAATAAAAAGTGAATACATCTGTTGAAGTTCAACCAATGGAAAAGCTTCTATAAACAGGAACAAAACCTTAGTATGCAAACTCAAGCTTAAAGTGGAAAAAGGAGGCCAAGCCACGTCAGGAATGTCGACTTGGAATAGGGGTCATAAAATTGTTCATTCATCTGATACGGGCATAATATATCCATTCATATAGGACAAACTTCAAGATTTCAACAATAAAAATCACCCATCAGATGCGGGGCAAGTAGAGTTTGCCACTTACAACTCAACATACCAAAAAGATTCCATTCAAATTCTGGTCTAGTATCAGTGACAATCATTACACAAAAAAGCGCCATCAACTCCATCACGATCTCAATCAACACCCTCCAATACCAAATATTGTGTGTTCATAACAAAACCTTACACTGCATTAAAGAACAACAGATACTAAGTCAAAAGAACGCCCCCCCCCAAAAAAATGTAAACCAACCCCTCTCTAATGAAAAAATTAGCACTGCACAATATTTGAAAAAACACCAGCAAACTTCCAGTGGGAAAAAAGAACCAAGCGGAACTATTATAGATTCCTCCTATACAAAACCAACAGGTTAAACCAAAATCCCTCAAATCGACTGCACATGGAAAACCAGACTAATACAACTTAGTAGCAAAAATTATTGCAGACAAAAAATTGGAAATTGAAAACCCCGAAATAGACACTGAGGCTGTTGGAAACACTGAGGGAAAAAACCAAAAATGCATTTATTTGGCTACACTAAACTATAAGAAATGAATTTTCTAACAAGACTGAAATTTCATTCTCAAAAAACTGCCACTCTCTTTTTGTATACCTTGGCAGCTGTCCTGATCATTTTATTTTTCTAAGTTGGGCTGTCTGTGGTCCTGGTATACTTCTTCCAATTGTTTTTCCATTTATTGATGGTCTTCTGCTAAGTCCCTTTTCCAGGATCTCAGTGCACTTTTTCTTGCTTAGCACCACTGGCCATGTCTTCATCCTTTTCCTTCGACATATCTTTTCCGACAATGATCCTTCTTTTTATCTTTTGTTTGTCCTGTTTATCTTTTATCTGTCTTAATGATAGATTTCATTTGTTCCTCCATCTACCTACCGGTATACTTCAGTCTTACCTCTTTTAACACTTAATCAGCTTTCCATTTACACTGTCCGTCCATTTTCCCACCTGTCATTCCCCATTTGCAAGCCTAGGTCCCCATCTTTCACCCACTTATCATGTAAACATTTCCTTCTTCTGCTATGAGCATTTGCTCCCCAGCCTCATCTACCACCTTTTGCCTCTCTCCCTAATCAGGCCGCATTCCATAGCCAAAGATACTCTCTCCACCTCACAAGCTCTCTGATTCTTCCCATCCAAATCAAGATGCCATTTCCACTTTACCTCCCCCATTTGTTATTCCTCTATCAACATCTTCAAGGACGAACTGTCACCCTTCCTGTGGCTCCCACCCAACTCCATTGCCCTCTGTCTTTTTGCAAACCATTACCAAACATGCCAAGGCCCTTCAAAAACCTGCTCCCTTCCCCTTATTTCTCGCAATTGTTCTCTCAGGTCCTACTGATGACCACCTTCACCCAATAACCTTTTCCAAACTACCCTCCGAATCTATGCGTCTTTAGTCACCAAGCTCACATAATATCCCTCCAGGTAATCCCAAGTCACCCTCTATCCCACCCTACCCAGCATGAATACCTCGCTCAGAATCACAAGCCAAGCAGGAGTCCCCATGTACTCGCTCAATAACCAGCCTATTGTGTAAAGGTTTTTTCTGTTATTTTTTTCATTCAATCTTAAGTTCTCCACCTAAGCCCAAGTCCCTGTTCTCCTACATCCCCAAAGTCACCAGTGCCCAACCATCTATCTCATTCTCCAATACACATTAGCCCTTCTTGCTCTTCCTTCTTACCAACAGCATCTGATAGATAATGGCTCCCTAGCTACTTTACCATGGGGATGACTTTGCGTCTTTCTCCAGCCCCAATTCCATCTGTCCGCCTATACCTTCTCACTCCCCCAGAATCTCCTCCTTTCTCAAACAATGACCCCAGCACTTTGCTGGCATTAGCTTCCTTTCAGTACCAGGCCCCCACAAACACTAAATGAGAGCCCTTCCCCAGCATGGCCCCCTTCCAGCATAAAGCCAAGTTACAGTCTCCCTCCAGTCCCAGTATCAGTCCATTTATATATCCAAGCCCTTTTCTATGTGCTCAGTCCCCCTCCAGTCCCGAATATCAGCCCATTTCTAATTCCTAGTCCCCCAGTATGCACCCAATTCTAATCCCCAGCCCCCTTACAACCCCAGTATGCCACCCATTTCTAATCCCCAGCCCCCTTCCAGCCCCAGTATCAGCCCATTTCTAATTCTCAGTCCCCCAGCCCCAGTATCCACCCATTTCTAATCCCCAGCCCCCCTAAGCACCAGTCCTCAAGCCCATTTCTAGTCACAATCCAACTCCAAGTTCATGGAGGAAAAGTTCATAAACCATGATTAAAAGACGATACAGGATATCACGGCTTGACCCAATACAAGCACTGAGTAAGCTGTCTCTTTTGGGGAAACTTCTAAGTACTTATGACCTAGGATTGGCCATTGTTGGAGAATGGGATAGGGGGCGTGATTGGACCTTGGTTTGACCCCAATATGGCATATCTTATGGTCTTATTTGCACTCTTCCAGTTCCCAATCATCGCCAGTCTTCCACCACCATCAGCCCAGGCCAAGTGCCCCATCCTCTCCCTCACCCTACTTCAGCCCCCTAGTCCCTTACCCCCAATCAGCTATCCTCTTCCTCCATAATCTATCATCTAACCGTCTAACCAACATCACCCCAGACAAGCTACCTCATCTTCCTTCAGGCCACTGCAGAAGCATTGGCTGCTCCCCGTGGCTGTGCTGCACTGAAGCAGCCTGGCATATGGCATTTCCTTAAAAGCTTTAATAAAAATGCTGTGGGCCATTCTGCTTTAGTATAGCACAGGTGCAGGAGCAAAGTGAAAATGCTACCCATGGCTGCATGATTACTTCCTGGGCTTAAGTGCCAGAATGCCTTCCAACTCATTCCAGCACAAATTAAGCCCTGGCTAAACTTGAAGTATTTGATGTTCAGAAAGTTAAGAGCTATTTCAGTTACTGGCCTCTGGGAAAGCATTACCCCTTAAATACTAAAACATGGCTGCTTTTCAAGGGAGGAAGAAAGATAATTGGGAATCAAAAGTAGCATACTGTAATAGAAAACAGTCATATTAAAATAGGAAAATCTACAATGCACTTTTGTATAATAGCGGGTTGTTATGTCACATGGTAAAAGCAAAAAAATTTAAGATTGATCACTTTTTACACATTCTGATTTTTTCAAAAAAGTGATAGCGCCTAGATTATTTATCAATTTAAAAAGTAGCATAATCTATTACACATTGAAGACGAAAGGCTTGTCACGAGCATTGCTATTTATATGTATCAGCCATGAATTTATCCACTACATGTGTAGATATGGGCCCCAAATATTCAAACAATTCATGCTCCTAAACTTTTGAGGAATTATGCTAAAGTAATTGCTTTGAAAATTTACTAAGTCCGAATGCCTATTTTTTAGTTCAAAATCTATACTAAACATCTAAATTTAAGAGCTTTAAAAAAGTGAGCTGGAAACAGGGGGCGATGTAGGCAAGGAAAAACTTTAGAAGCTTAGCACTGATTAGCACTGGACTCAAAACCTAGGTAAAGTTCCAAACATAACTTTTAAGTCCCTAATTAAGATAAGTTTTCAGCTAATACCACGTTACAAACTTTGGAGACTCAGCCTTTTTTTTTTTTTTTAATTCCTATTCAGGCCTTGTGTGTCTTGCTGTAACAATCAAAAACCAAGTATAACTTGGGCTGAATATCAAAGAATAAAATATAGCATATGTGGCCACATTGTGCACTTACATACATATATATAAATATATATATATATATATATATATATATAGCTGTTGAGTACAGGTATAATTTGAAATGTCCAGATCAGCTATTTCAAATTATGGGGTCGCTGCAGAAAGCCAGCACTGCTGAAGTTCAAAGGCTATTAGCTATGTATGCCTCTATGTAGCCACTGCCGATAGCGCACGACGGCAGCACCGGTATGCAGAAAGGGAATTGAATTATGCAAATTTACCCAAATTAACTGCCAGTGCAAAGGTCTGCGGTAAACTGGGAGAAGCAAGGCAAACATGAGAACAGACGTCAGCACCAGTTTGGTATGCTGTCCCAGAGAAAAAAAGGGTCA